>JANFOE010001508.1:0-222759 GCA_025667525.1 Glebionis coronaria | reverse complement strand
ACAAGCAATTGAATCCACAGACATTGAATTTTCATTAACAGTGGGAACTCCTTTCCCACTGATAAGGTTGTTTTTCCCACTGCTATACTAAAAGACAGAATTAAGCTAAGTGTCACTATCAGTTTCTTATATTTTTGTCTTTTGTGGCCTAAAATAGGTTTTAGGATTTGATTCTTTTTCCAATATTTTTCATTTTTAATTCTCAATTTTTCAGTATAATTTATTTTTATTCTACTGTTCATTTGGTAATTTTTAGAATTAATAGCTATTTTAATTACTTTTATTTAGACTGTTTTTTGGCATTTAGTGGTAGAAATACATATTTTTCAGATTTAATATTTTTCATAGATTAAGAAAATTAATTTAAGATTTTTGGTTTTAAAATTAGTCACTGTTCATTTTTTTATTATTTTTTATAATTAATTTAGTTTAATTAGGGTTTAATTATTAACTAGTTTTGTCTTTTAGTGAAAAATTTTATATTTTTCAAACTTTTTCAATTTTCTACTGTTCATTAGAGTATTTTAGGATTTTTAAAATTGTTAGATTAATTTTGTCATTATTTTATTATTTTTAGGATTATTTTAATTTAAAAATAGTTTTTAGTGTTTAAAAAATAGAAAAATAGTTTTTAAAATTCAAGAAAAATAGTTTTTAGTCATTAAATAATATAAGTTAGTTATTAGTTCAATAAATTAATATTTTGGGCATTTTGTTAATTATATTTAATTTTTGGGCTTTAATTAGCATTAAAAATTGAATATTTAATTAATAAAAGGTTTTAAAATATATTTGTTGAATTTTTATTCTTATTTATATTATTTAAGACTTAGTTTAATATTTTAATTAATTTTTAGGCTTTAAATTTTAATTTCGTCACGTTTTACGTAATTACGTTCGCGTTTTACGCCATTCGTCGTAGTTTAAACGTAGTCGTAGCTCGTCTTTTATTTTTCTCTCTTTAAACCAAAAACGTCACTAATCCAAACATTGCTATTTTATTAATTGGCATACACAATATACACCTCCTTCGAGAACGAACTTGGAATTTATTCGTCTTCACGGTTTTTCATTAAATCGTGTCGATTAATACTTGCCGCACTTATACGTTGTTTTCCTAAACACGTATTTCTACACCTATCATTTGGCGCCGCTGCCGGGGAGGTGTGTTGCCATTATTAGTATCGTGTTTGTTTGAGTAGTGCGTTTTTGCTTTTCAATTTTTGGAAAGCGTGAATATCGTACATACTCATTTTTGTTATTTTTATCTATTATAGTATAATATCCAAATAAATCGTGTTTAATTTTCCTAAGTTAAACACACAAAAACAATCTTTACTATATTGTAGATATATTGGTTTTCGTTTTTTCTTGTGAATATTATTATTACTATATTGTACTACGTAAGAACAAATAAATATACAAGTACTCCAAATACGTGAGAAATCACAACCTTGATTCGGGATTTCATCACTCGATCATTGTATTCGAATCCAAAGCAAAAGTTTAAAGGCAAAATAGATAAATACTTTCGAGAGGCTTAATTTCAATTAACACAAACTATAAGGTGGGTATAAGGCGGTTGTATTTCACGACCTAAAGGAAAAAGGCTCTTAAGTGCTTCGCGCCGCCTCGTTTCCTCCGCTTGCTTGTGCGTGTTTTGAGAAAGAGGGCTAATCGAGGGTTTGCCGCCCAAGTATTATCTACGTATATTATATTTGCTTGTGTTTTCAAGATTAAACCCTCTTGAACGTTTTGGTGTTCCACCAACGTTCTAAAGTCATCGAGAACGTTCACTCCACGTGATCGTTTTCATTCTTTGAGGCTCCTTTAATCGAGAAGATCGATTCGAGGAGAGATTTGTAGATTTGTGTCTACGTAATACATTCAAAAATCCAAAAAAATAAAAAACCAATCAAAAACCAAAAAAATTGAAAAAATCAAAAAGCCGCAAAAAGAATCTTCTTTGCTACCACCCATTCTACGCTTAGTGCATGCGCACTCGATCGAAGGATTATTCCAATTCTAGTGAAGCTTCGAATCGACGCAATCGTAATCGAAGGAATCGACGACGTAGACGAGAATTAGAAACCGACGTTCCTAATATCGTTGTTGAAGAAACCGTAGAGGAGATGGCCGATAATCGTTCGATGATGGAATTGCTCCAAGCGCCCACCGAGGGTTATGGAGACGCGATCGTAATTCCCGCTATCGAGGCGGAGAATTTTGAGATCAAGAGCGGAATGCTTTCGTTGATCCAAGCTACGAAGTTTCGAGGTCGTGAAGCCGACAATCCTCACGACCATATTCGGAATTTTGATCGTCTTTTGGCCACGAGCAAGTTTAAGAACGTCGACACCGATGTCGTCAAGCTTATGCTTTTTCCGTACTCGCTCGATGGTGCCGCCAAGGATTGGTACGAGAAAGAGCCACCTAATTCCATTACTACGTGGAAGGATCTCGTTTCCAAGTTCGTTAATTATTTCTTCCCACCGTCTAAGACGACGTTTTTCAAAAACGAGATTACAAAATTTGAGCAAAAATCGAATGAATCTTTTAGAGACGCGTGGGATTGTTTTAAGGAATTGCTTAGGCAATGTCCTCACCATGGTTTTTCCGAGTTGCACCAAATCGATACGTTTTACAACGGTCTTAATTTTCACGAACAAGACTCGTTGAATTCCGCCGCCGGTGGCAACTTTTTGTGTAAGACTCCGAGGGAAGCTTTGATAATTATCGAGAACCGATCCAAGGTTTACCAACTCCGCAATGCACCGAGTGTTGCCAATGTCGCCAATGTTAGTAGTTCTAATCGCGACATTGAGAGGGTTGATGCAAAAGTCGACAAGCTTACGAATGTGTTCACGTCTTATCTCATTGAGATGCAAAAGAAAGACGCTCCCGCTACGGTGAAAGCGGTTGAGGTTTCGTGTACGTTTTGTGGTGGACCTCATAATTATTACGAGTGTGCGGCTACGGATGGCCAAACGTCGAATGTGAGTGCGTTAAACAACAATTTTTCTAATCAAAATAACGCCGGTCCATCACAACAAGGCAATTATAACCAAGGCAACAATTTTAATCAAAACCGAAACAATTTTCAAGGAAATAATCAACAAGGAAATTTTTCGAATCAAAATCAAGGTTATAATCAAGGTCGTAATATAACTTGGCAAAATCGAGATAACAATCAAGGAAATAATTTTTCAAGTGGGAATCAAAACAATTTTCAAAGAAGTAATCAAAACCAAGGGAACTTTAATTCTAATCAAAATAGTTCGTCAAACGATTTTCAAAATTACATGAAAACGAATGAGGCTAATATGAGACGATTAGAGGGAGAAATTGGTACTTTGAAAAACGACTTTACAAATACTTTAAAATTGCAAAACACGAAGATTGAGCAAGGGCAAATTGATATTAAAAAGATGTTTTCGGCCATAATGAACAAAGCCTCGGGTTCGTCATCAAGTTCGTTACCTAGTGACACCGTTGCTAATCCGAAAGAACAATGCAAAGCCGCCTCGTCTCGTGAGAAAGGTCGTGTGATTACCCCTAACCTTGAAGGATTCCGTGTTGTTTATCCCTCTCAACCCTCGACTTCTAAGACGTCTTCTTGTTCTAAAGTCGATGGGGTGAACGTGGCGACCAAGGAAAAGAGTGCACACCCTCGTGTACCTCAAATTCCATCCACGGTTCAAAAAGAGAGCTTTGTCGACCTTACCAAAGTAACCCTTGAAGAAACTTGTGCTTCGATCCTTCTTAAAAAACCCAAAAGGCATATGCCGAGAAAGGAAAAGGATCCGGGCCAATTTCTACTACCTTGTGATTTTTCCGAGATTGAGGGATGTTTAGCCCTTGCCGATTTAGGTGCTAGCATCAATCTTATGCCTCATTCTCTATGGAAATTGATGAGATTGCCTTCGCTTACCCCCACGAACATGACAATCGAGCTTGCAAATTGTACTCCTTTAATACCAATTGGAATAGCCGAGGATGTCTATGTTAGGATTGGAAAGTTTGTTTTTCCCGCGGATTTCGTTATATCCGATTACGAGTGTGACCCTAAATGTCCCATTATTTTAGGCCGACCATTCTTATCGACGGCTAGAACCGTAATCGACGTTCACGAGGGGAGACTTACTATGAGATATGGGGATGAGAAAATAGACTTTTTCGCTAGAAAATCCCAAGGATTTTGTGAGAATGAAAAAACCGAGGTTTTAAAACCTAATGATTCAAATTCTAATGATTTCAAAATGTTTACTTTAGCGGAAAGAATGAAGCTTGATGCATGTTTTGAAAGAATTAAGAAAAACGGTTTTAAAGATGATGATTTCAATGATAAAGAATACGTGTACCTAATTCAAAAGGGTATGTGTAAATTCATGGATGAAAACTCACTTTGGGATGTTTTTAGCGAAACAAGTGAAACACCAATTCCGAAGGGTGACGTTAATGCCATCACGACAATGACCAAAATGGCTTCGTCTTCACCACCTTCGAAGGACCACGTCTTTGAGGCTTCAACTTCTAACTCCATCGAAGTGCCTCCTTTGCCTAGCCCAACACCCGTTGAGGCTAAAGGGTTTATCGACATCGATCCTCTCGTCCTAGGAAAGTCACCTAAGCATAGCCCTAGTGCTTGTAAGTCCATGGTTGTGAGTGCTCACATCGACTCTTTCTTTGACGATGACGATGGCGATTTTGCCAAGCTTGATCACGTACTTCGAAATCCACATGCTATTTTTGATTCTCCTAAGAAGAAACATGTGAAGTACGATGATTATGAGTTTGATCCCGAGATTGAGGAAATCATTGAACGAGAGCTAGCTCTTATGCCTTCACTTCCACCTACGAGTGAGGTCGATCTTTCCAAAATCGAGGATGAACTTAATGAGTTGGAACGTCTTATTTTCGATGACGAACCAACTCATGTGACCACTAAAAATCCCATTCTCGAGGAGTTACCTTATAAACACTCCTCATTCGAGAATGACGTTTACCACATTCGTGAGGATCTAACTTATCAACGATCCCCACAAAAGAATGATGGTTTCGTGCTTGACCGTGATCTTTTCGAGAAAGTTTCCAAGATACTCAAGGAGGGGAATGACAAACCTTGGTTTGACAAGCCTATCTTTGATGAAGAAATCGATGAGATCGACGTTCATGAGGATGACGAGTATGTAGACCCCGAGGGGGCGGTGTTCTTTATTGACAAACGTTTTGAGAACTTATATAATCCGCCACCCCCTCCCGCCAAAGACTTAAATGTGAGGATTTTTAGCGCGACTAATTTTCAATTTGACACGCCAAATATTTTCAACATTATTCAATCGGGTTTTCATAAAGAGTTTTTGAACGAGGAAAAAGGAAAGGATTTTAAAAATGTTTTAAATGATTTTTCTACATGTTTAACTCCGTCATCACATCGTGTTATGAGTGCTACCACCTCGTCTACTCCTTTTGACGATGGTGTGTGTGGATCTAGTGTGGGGGAAGCCCCAAATGTTCCCTCACGTTTCTCCACCGAGGACGAGATTTACGATCCCGGAATTGCTTGTAAAGGGAAATCTCGGTCTTCCACCGATGCAATAAATGGAAATCTTATCTATTTGCTTGGTGTGAGTCTACCTCGAGTAGCTCATATTGTTGACTTACCCATTGCCCCACCTTTCTACTTCTTATCTCTTTTCTTCTACCCCATTGGGGTTTGCGTTGGAGTAGCGTTGTTTCGTCTTTCATCCGAAAACGAAGACGCTATCTTTGACCCCGGTATAAGTTTATCGGGTTTTTAAAGTACTCCATGTACTTTTGGGCCTTGTTTATCATGTAAGCCCCACTAAAAATGACCTTACCAAGATTATCCCTAAATGATCACATTTATGGGGATTCGAGTCGAGCTTTTGACTCGGTTATCAAAAACAAGGTGCCTCGTGGGGGATTCTCATGCTTATCCTTGTACATATTATCGCTTTATTAGTTTAACGTAACAAGGGGACTTGTGCTCTTCCTACCTTTGTTTCGTGGTTGTTTGTGATTGTGATCTATTAGGTTCATCGTCATCATTGAAGCCTCTCGTGTTCGTTTTACGTAGCACTCGAGCTTCGATCGTTGCCTTTGGAGATTCCGATATCCGATGATATCCTTTTATGTTCTAACGTTTATCTTATTAGCATAATTCATAAACGGCTTTTAGGTTATTCGTTTTACCCTTTCCATGCTCGAGATTAAGCATTCGACTTCGTCTCTAGTATGGGGGTGTTTACACCCCTAGACTCGAAACATTGAGGACAATGTTTAGTTTTAGTATGGGGGGGTGAGTAGATACTTCACCTTGCTTACGTCAACACGCAATCCAATATTCATCTTTTTGTTATCGTTTTGTTGCAAATAAGGCTAAAAATGGCCAAATTTTAAAATTTTTCTTATTTTTCATAAGTGTTTAAGACACGAATGTAGGTTTTCCGATGGTGAGAACGAGAGTAATTTTTGACTCGACCGTGCGTGTTGAGCACTTAGCTCGATTCCTTAACTTTTTTTAGGCTAAGTCTCTTAAATGAGGACGAGAAATGATAGAGTTATTTATAAGTCTCGTAATCGTCACAATCTTATGTGTAGTAATTATTAGCTTATTCTCCCAACGCTTTTGCATAATAAATTGTTAATAAATATTGATTTGGCGGTTTAGTCACTATTGTTGGGTTTCTAATTTGTTTTGGTAGCTTCCATGTAATTAAATTGGGAAAACATTAAGGTATCGCCAGCGTCACGGTTTTGAAGTATTGGCACCCGAATAATCGAAAGCTTCACCTAATAATAAGATTTCAAGTGCTCACCTAAATTAAGCAAAAATTTGAAGCTCACAAGGCCGAAAAATCTATGCCCAAATTGAAAGTGAATCAAGCCTTAATCTTCGAAGCTTTAAAGATCCAAAATTCGCCTTAGCGTGAGGATATACGTCTTTGGCTAATAAAACCACCGATGAGGCGGATAATAAAAGGCAAGGCAAGACCGAAGTCATAATAAAAGCTTCATGGCGAAGTTGAATAAAAGATGGAGGTAAACCAAAGATAATAAGGCCCTTCCGTTAGGGGGCATATAAAAGTCTTGGTAATAAGTCTCATGTTCAAAACCGTTATAAAACCGTGTTTATCGATCCTTCTTGTTGACTTAATTTTTTTACATCGTTGTCTATTAGGATGAATTATTAATTTAATGATTTTGGTTACACCGTTAAGTTTCTATTTTTAGACTTAATCTCTATTCACGCATAAGTCGATGATGTATCCTCGTGATCATTAAGACATAATAAAATATAAGAGATACCAAGTAGGAATAAGGGAGTTTAGGTTCGTAATTAACACTCATGAGATGTGATCGTGTTGCTAACTTATAATAACAATGATCTCGTTACACGCTTAGCATGGAATTGGGTGAAAATCGAGGACGACGAAATTATTTCTAACGAAGCATTCACGTGTTCTTGTTCTATGATCCCAAAAGTCACATTCTCGTGATGAAAACAATACATTATGTCTAAAACACGTGTAGTAGTTTAAATTTATGTCTTGAATAAATGTCATCATAAAATGAATTTTGGAAGTGCTATGATACTTAATTCTAGCATTGCGTGGGGACACGGCAATGGTTTAGTATGGGGGAGTGATGAGACTGTATTTATACATAGTCTCATCGTCCAAATCGGGCTTAAAACGCTTAAAATATCGTCAAAATACCCATATATGTGCCTATGTTTGTTCATTGTGTATTTTAGGTATGGATATCGTGAATTCACCAAAAGATCAAAGGAATCAAGCAAAAACGAACACGGGAAACGAAGCCGCACAAAGAACCGGACCCAAATCATGATTTTCCATTTAAGTCCTTGAAGAATTAAAGATTTACAAGTTTGGTCCCTCAACTATTGAAGACTTGTCACAAAGGACCCTCCACTATTCATATGTGCAAGATACACCCTTGAAGTTTGAAGACTATACATGATAAGCCCTTGGAAATCTCAAGAATTGCCATTTTAGTCCTTATTCATGGTTTAACTAAACACAAGGACTGGTTTTGCCAACCTGCCAAACATTTAACAAAGGGATTAGAGTTTGTTGCTATTTAAAGTGAAGTGAAAGGAATATGAAACATTGGGGGCCAAAGCTGTGTTAACCAAACCCAAACCCGATTCACTCCAGATCACCAATTGAGCCCACCCAAAACACAAACCCACTCACAAAACTCTCACCCGTGACTCCCAAGTGGTCCCCCGTATGTCCCCTGTCACCCCTAATATAGCAACAATGGCATCTTTACAGAAAATCCACGGCTCAAAGGATTTTCGTGCTCCCTAAGGGTTGAATGGACGAATGAGATCAAATTTATACAGCTGGCACATCACATGTGAGCTCTTGACCCAAAATTCTTGAAGACTTCAAAGGGCATATTCGGGAATCATGCAGCTAGGGTTTCCCATTTGTATTTTTTTATTCAGGATTCTAGTATGTTCTATCTTCATGTATAAAAGGGGTGCTTGTACCCCTTTCTTAGTTTGTTCCAGTCTTTGTAATTTTCATTTTTATATTAATGAAAATGAAATAAAAATTAAAATGCAATTCTGAGTTCCCTTTTTAATTGTTTTTAGTTTAAAGTGTTAATTAGTTGGAAAGAATTTCAAGTTTGTAGTTTATAGATAGTATTCAGAAAATCAGTTTTTTTTAGTTCTTGGAAAAAGTTTTCATAAACATTGAGGATTAAATGATCATGAAGTGAAAGTGGATTGCTCATTTAAGAATCCGTTTAGTGGAAAGGTTTTACAAAGGTTCAATTGGTTTATTTAGTTTCAAAAGAAATCAGTTTTTAATATTTTTTTTATTTAGCCTATAAGCTAGAGCAGCTTATTCAATAAGCTTGCTCATAGCTTATTAGCTTTATCCACAGGTCACTCTTTTCTGTTTCATTCATTTTCTTGGCAGGTACAAAGTTCATTTCCAGTTTCATTTTTTTTGTCCAAGTAAAGATATATAGGGTGTGTTTGGGACTGCTGTGGTCTCCACACCACCTCCTCTCTACATCAGTAACTTGCAACCACTTCACATAAGCCTTCATAAGCTCCAAAACCAGTTTCTAGAAGGCATCAGCTTAGGTATGGGCTTGAACCCTAGCAACTTGTTTTTTATGTTTTTTTTGAAGTAATAATGTGATTTTGTGTATGTGCCTGTTTTCTGTGTTATGAACTGGTTATTGGTGCTCATATAGGTCTTATATGCATGCTAGATCTTTAATTATTCAGATTTGGTAGGGTTTGTTAGCTAATGCTTTGCTAATTTTCACTTTCTGCCAGATTAGAGGGTGTTTGGAAATTGGTTTTGGTTGGTATTAAGTAACTGTATTAGTAGTCATAATAGTCTAGGTTAGCTTGTATTGCTAGATTAGGTGGTTTTAAACTGTTAGTGTTGAAGTTAGACTAGATATTAGTCAAGTTGCATGCTTGAGATTGGTCATAGCTACAAAATCTGTCAAGTGCCCCCCCAATCTGCTGTTTTAGCTAGAATTTGCCCTCCTCTCTTTGTATCTGTTAGATATTAGAGTAATATAGGGTTCTTAACAGCTTGGTAGTATTTTGGTAGTACATTGTGCAAGTTTTGGCCTGTTGAAATTCGTAATTTAGCATCTAGGATCCTGTTACTGTAGCACAGCAACATTAATCCATATCAGCAACCTTACTTGCTCCTTTTTGTGTTTTTCTTGCTTTGAACTTGAGTGTTTTTCTGCATTAATTGACTCCCTACACTCCACTGAGTGTAGGGGTGCCATTGTTTCCAATTAAAACTCAAAAACGAACAAGTTACAAGCAATTGAATCCACAGACATTGAATTTTCATTAACAGTGGGAACTCCTTTCCCACTGATAAGGTTGTTTTTCCCACTGCTATACTAAAAGACAGAATTAAGCTAAGTGTCACTATCAGTTTCTTATATTTTTGTCTTTTGTGGCCTAAAATAGGTTTTAGGATTTGATTCTTTTTCCAATATTTTTCATTTTTAATTCTCAATTTTTCAGTATAATTTATTTTTATTCTACTGTTCATTTGGTAATTTTTAGAATTAATAGCTATTTTAATTACTTTTATTTAGACTGTTTTTTGGCATTTAGTGGTAGAAATACATATTTTTCAGATTTAATATTTTTCATAGATTAAGAAAATTAATTTAAGATTTTTGGTTTTAAAATTAGTCACTGTTCATTTTTTTATTATTTTTTATAATTAATTTAGTTTAATTAGGGTTTAATTATTAACTAGTTTTGTCTTTTAGTGAAAAATTTTATATTTTTCAAACTTTTTCAATTTTCTACTGTTCATTAGAGTATTTTAGGATTTTTAAAATTGTTAGATTAATTTTGTCATTATTTTATTATTTTTTAGGATTATTTTAATTTAAAAATAGTTTTTAGTGTTTAAAAAATAGAAAAATAGTTTTTAAAATTCAAGAAAAATAGTTTTTAGTCATTAAATAATATAAGTTAGTTATTAGTTCAATAAATTAATATTTTGGGCATTTTGTTAATTATATTTAATTTTTGGGCTTTAATTAGCATTAAAAATTGAATATTTAATTAATAAAAGGTTTTAAAATATATTTGTTGAATTTTTATTCTTATTTATATTATTTAAGACTTAGTTTAATATTTTAATTAATTTTTAGGCTTTAAATTTTAATTTCGTCACGTTTTACGTAATTACGTTCGCGTTTTACGCCATTCGTCGTAGTTTAAACGTAGTCGTAGCTCGTCTTTTATTTTTCTCTCTTTAAACCAAAAACGTCACTAATCCAAACATTGCTATTTTATTAATTGGCATACACAATATACACCTCCTTCGAGAACGAACTTGGAATTTATTCGTCTTCACGGTTTTTCATTAAATCGTGTCGATTAATACTTGCCGCACTTATACGTTGTTTTCCTAAACACGTATTTCTACACCTATCATTTGGCGCCGCTGCCGGGGAGGTGTGTTGCCATTATTAGTATCGTGTTTGTTTGAGTAGTGCGTTTTTGCTTTTCAATTTTTGGAAAGCGTGAATATCGTACATACTCATTTTTGTTATTTTTATCTATTATAGTATAATATCCAAATAAATCGTGTTTAATTTTCCTAAGTTAAACACACAAAAACAATCTTTACTATATTGTAGATATATTGGTTTTCGTTTTTTCTTGTGAATATTATTATTACTATATTGTACTACGTAAGAACAAATAAATATACAAGTACTCCAAATACGTGAGAAATCACAACCTTGATTCGGGATTTCATCACTCGATCATTGTATTCGAATCCAAAGCAAAAGTTTAAAGGCAAAATAGATAAATACTTTCGAGAGGCTTAATTTCAATTAACACAAACTATAAGGTGGGTATAAGGCGGTTGTATTTCACGACCTAAAGGAAAAAGGCTCTTAAGTGCTTCGCGCCGCCTCGTTTCCTCCGCTTGCTTGTGCGTGTTTTGAGAAAGAGGGCTAATCGAGGGTTTGCCGCCCAAGTATTATCTACGTATATTATATTTGCTTGTGTTTTCAAGATTAAACCCTCTTGAACGTTTTGGTGTTCCACCAACGTTCTAAAGTCATCGAGAACGTTCACTCCACGTGATCGTTTTCATTCTTTGAGGCTCCTTTAATCGAGAAGATCGATTCGAGGAGAGATTTGTAGATTTGTGTCTACGTAATACATTCAAAAATCCAAAAAAATAAAAAACCAATCAAAAACCAAAAAAATTGAAAAAATCAAAAAGCCGCAAAAAGAATCTTCTTTGCTACCACCCATTCTACGCTTAGTGCATGCGCACTCGATCGAAGGATTATTCCAATTCTAGTGAAGCTTCGAATCGACGCAATCGTAATCGAAGGAATCGACGACGTAGACGAGAATTAGAAACCGACGTTCCTAATATCGTTGTTGAAGAAACCGTAGAGGAGATGGCCGATAATCGTTCGATGATGGAATTGCTCCAAGCGCCCACCGAGGGTTATGGAGACGCGATCGTAATTCCCGCTATCGAGGCGGAGAATTTTGAGATCAAGAGCGGAATGCTTTCGTTGATCCAAGCTACGAAGTTTCGAGGTCGTGAAGCCGACAATCCTCACGACCATATTCGGAATTTTGATCGTCTTTTGGCCACGAGCAAGTTTAAGAACGTCGACACCGATGTCGTCAAGCTTATGCTTTTTCCGTACTCGCTCGATGGTGCCGCCAAGGATTGGTACGAGAAAGAGCCACCTAATTCCATTACTACGTGGAAGGATCTCGTTTCCAAGTTCGTTAATTATTTCTTCCCACCGTCTAAGACGACGTTTTTCAAAAACGAGATTACAAAATTTGAGCAAAAATCGAATGAATCTTTTAGAGACGCGTGGGATTGTTTTAAGGAATTGCTTAGGCAATGTCCTCACCATGGTTTTTCCGAGTTGCACCAAATCGATACGTTTTACAACGGTCTTAATTTTCACGAACAAGACTCGTTGAATTCCGCCGCCGGTGGCAACTTTTTGTGTAAGACTCCGAGGGAAGCTTTGATAATTATCGAGAACCGATCCAAGGTTTACCAACTCCGCAATGCACCGAGTGTTGCCAATGTCGCCAATGTTAGTAGTTCTAATCGCGACATTGAGAGGGTTGATGCAAAAGTCGACAAGCTTACGAATGTGTTCACGTCTTATCTCATTGAGATGCAAAAGAAAGACGCTCCCGCTACGGTGAAAGCGGTTGAGGTTTCGTGTACGTTTTGTGGTGGACCTCATAATTATTACGAGTGTGCGGCTACGGATGGCCAAACGTCGAATGTGAGTGCGTTAAACAACAATTTTTCTAATCAAAATAACGCCGGTCCATCACAACAAGGCAATTATAACCAAGGCAACAATTTTAATCAAAACCGAAACAATTTTCAAGGAAATAATCAACAAGGAAATTTTTCGAATCAAAATCAAGGTTATAATCAAGGTCGTAATATAACTTGGCAAAATCGAGATAACAATCAAGGAAATAATTTTTCAAGTGGGAATCAAAACAATTTTCAAAGAAGTAATCAAAACCAAGGGAACTTTAATTCTAATCAAAATAGTTCGTCAAACGATTTTCAAAATTACATGAAAACGAATGAGGCTAATATGAGACGATTAGAGGGAGAAATTGGTACTTTGAAAAACGACTTTACAAATACTTTAAAATTGCAAAACACGAAGATTGAGCAAGGGCAAATTGATATTAAAAAGATGTTTTCGGCCATAATGAACAAAGCCTCGGGTTCGTCATCAAGTTCGTTACCTAGTGACACCGTTGCTAATCCGAAAGAACAATGCAAAGCCGCCTCGTCTCGTGAGAAAGGTCGTGTGATTACCCCTAACCTTGAAGGATTCCGTGTTGTTTATCCCTCTCAACCCTCGACTTCTAAGACGTCTTCTTGTTCTAAAGTCGATGGGGTGAACGTGGCGACCAAGGAAAAGAGTGCACACCCTCGTGTACCTCAAATTCCATCCACGGTTCAAAAAGAGAGCTTTGTCGACCTTACCAAAGTAACCCTTGAAGAAACTTGTGCTTCGATCCTTCTTAAAAAACCCAAAAGGCATATGCCGAGAAAGGAAAAGGATCCGGGCCAATTTCTACTACCTTGTGATTTTTCCGAGATTGAGGGATGTTTAGCCCTTGCCGATTTAGGTGCTAGCATCAATCTTATGCCTCATTCTCTATGGAAATTGATGAGATTGCCTTCGCTTACCCCCACGAACATGACAATCGAGCTTGCAAATTGTACTCCTTTAATACCAATTGGAATAGCCGAGGATGTCTATGTTAGGATTGGAAAGTTTGTTTTTCCCGCGGATTTCGTTATATCCGATTACGAGTGTGACCCTAAATGTCCCATTATTTTAGGCCGACCATTCTTATCGACGGCTAGAACCGTAATCGACGTTCACGAGGGGAGACTTACTATGAGATATGGGGATGAGAAAATAGACTTTTTCGCTAGAAAATCCCAAGGATTTTGTGAGAATGAAAAAACCGAGGTTTTAAAACCTAATGATTCAAATTCTAATGATTTCAAAATGTTTACTTTAGCGGAAAGAATGAAGCTTGATGCATGTTTTGAAAGAATTAAGAAAAACGGTTTTAAAGATGATGATTTCAATGATAAAGAATACGTGTACCTAATTCAAAAGGGTATGTGTAAATTCATGGATGAAAACTCACTTTGGGATGTTTTTAGCGAAACAAGTGAAACACCAATTCCGAAGGGTGACGTTAATGCCATCACGACAATGACCAAAATGGCTTCGTCTTCACCACCTTCGAAGGACCACGTCTTTGAGGCTTCAACTTCTAACTCCATCGAAGTGCCTCCTTTGCCTAGCCCAACACCCGTTGAGGCTAAAGGGTTTATCGACATCGATCCTCTCGTCCTAGGAAAGTCACCTAAGCATAGCCCTAGTGCTTGTAAGTCCATGGTTGTGAGTGCTCACATCGACTCTTTCTTTGACGATGACGATGGCGATTTTGCCAAGCTTGATCACGTACTTCGAAATCCACATGCTATTTTTGATTCTCCTAAGAAGAAACATGTGAAGTACGATGATTATGAGTTTGATCCCGAGATTGAGGAAATCATTGAACGAGAGCTAGCTCTTATGCCTTCACTTCCACCTACGAGTGAGGTCGATCTTTCCAAAATCGAGGATGAACTTAATGAGTTGGAACGTCTTATTTTCGATGACGAACCAACTCATGTGACCACTAAAAATCCCATTCTCGAGGAGTTACCTTATAAACACTCCTCATTCGAGAATGACGTTTACCACATTCGTGAGGATCTAACTTATCAACGATCCCCACAAAAGAATGATGGTTTCGTGCTTGACCGTGATCTTTTCGAGAAAGTTTCCAAGATACTCAAGGAGGGGAATGACAAACCTTGGTTTGACAAGCCTATCTTTGATGAAGAAATCGATGAGATCGACGTTCATGAGGATGACGAGTATGTAGACCCCGAGGGGGCGGTGTTCTTTATTGACAAACGTTTTGAGAACTTATATAATCCGCCACCCCCTCCCGCCAAAGACTTAAATGTGAGGATTTTTAGCGCGACTAATTTTCAATTTGACACGCCAAATATTTTCAACATTATTCAATCGGGTTTTCATAAAGAGTTTTTGAACGAGGAAAAAGGAAAGGATTTTAAAAATGTTTTAAATGATTTTTCTACATGTTTAACTCCGTCATCACATCGTGTTATGAGTGCTACCACCTCGTCTACTCCTTTTGACGATGGTGTGTGTGGATCTAGTGTGGGGGAAGCCCCAAATGTTCCCTCACGTTTCTCCACCGAGGACGAGATTTACGATCCCGGAATTGCTTGTAAAGGGAAATCTCGGTCTTCCACCGATGCAATAAATGGAAATCTTATCTATTTGCTTGGTGTGAGTCTACCTCGAGTAGCTCATATTGTTGACTTACCCATTGCCCCACCTTTCTACTTCTTATCTCTTTTCTTCTACCCCATTGGGGTTTGCGTTGGAGTAGCGTTGTTTCGTCTTTCATCCGAAAACGAAGACGCTATCTTTGACCCCGGTATAAGTTTATCGGGTTTTTAAAGTACTCCATGTACTTTTGGGCCTTGTTTATCATGTAAGCCCCACTAAAAATGACCTTACCAAGATTATCCCTAAATGATCACATTTATGGGGATTCGAGTCGAGCTTTTGACTCGGTTATCAAAAACAAGGTGCCTCGTGGGGGATTCTCATGCTTATCCTTGTACATATTATCGCTTTATTAGTTTAACGTAACAAGGGGACTTGTGCTCTTCCTACCTTTGTTTCGTGGTTGTTTGTGATTGTGATCTATTAGGTTCATCGTCATCATTGAAGCCTCTCGTGTTCGTTTTACGTAGCACTCGAGCTTCGATCGTTGCCTTTGGAGATTCCGATATCCGATGATATCCTTTTATGTTCTAACGTTTATCTTATTAGCATAATTCATAAACGGCTTTTAGGTTATTCGTTTTACCCTTTCCATGCTCGAGATTAAGCATTCGACTTCGTCTCTAGTATGGGGGTGTTTACACCCCTAGACTCGAAACATTGAGGACAATGTTTAGTTTTAGTATGGGGGGGTGAGTAGATACTTCACCTTGCTTACGTCAACACGCAATCCAATATTCATCTTTTTGTTATCGTTTTGTTGCAAATAAGGCTAAAAATGGCCAAATTTTAAAATTTTTCTTATTTTTCATAAGTGTTTAAGACACGAATGTAGGTTTTCCGATGGTGAGAACGAGAGTAATTTTTGACTCGACCGTGCGTGTTGAGCACTTAGCTCGATTCCTTAACTTTTTTTAGGCTAAGTCTCTTAAATGAGGACGAGAAATGATAGAGTTATTTATAAGTCTCGTAATCGTCACAATCTTATGTGTAGTAATTATTAGCTTATTCTCCCAACGCTTTTGCATAATAAATTGTTAATAAATATTGATTTGGCGGTTTAGTCACTATTGTTGGGTTTCTAATTTGTTTTGGTAGCTTCCATGTAATTAAATTGGGAAAACATTAAGGTATCGCCAGCGTCACGGTTTTGAAGTATTGGCACCCGAATAATCGAAAGCTTCACCTAATAATAAGATTTCAAGTGCTCACCTAAATTAAGCAAAAATTTGAAGCTCACAAGGCCGAAAAATCTATGCCCAAATTGAAAGTGAATCAAGCCTTAATCTTCGAAGCTTTAAAGATCCAAAATTCGCCTTAGCGTGAGGATATACGTCTTTGGCTAATAAAACCACCGATGAGGCGGATAATAAAAGGCAAGGCAAGACCGAAGTCATAATAAAAGCTTCATGGCGAAGTTGAATAAAAGATGGAGGTAAACCAAAGATAATAAGGCCCTTCCGTTAGGGGGCATATAAAAGTCTTGGTAATAAGTCTCATGTTCAAAACCGTTATAAAACCGTGTTTATCGATCCTTCTTGTTGACTTAATTTTTTTACATCGTTGTCTATTAGGATGAATTATTAATTTAATGATTTTGGTTACACCGTTAAGTTTCTATTTTTAGACTTAATCTCTATTCACGCATAAGTCGATGATGTATCCTCGTGATCATTAAGACATAATAAAATATAAGAGATACCAAGTAGGAATAAGGGAGTTTAGGTTCGTAATTAACACTCATGAGATGTGATCGTGTTGCTAACTTATAATAACAATGATCTCGTTACACGCTTAGCATGGAATTGGGTGAAAATCGAGGACGACGAAATTATTTCTAACGAAGCATTCACGTGTTCTTGTTCTATGATCCCAAAAGTCACATTCTCGTGATGAAAACAATACATTATGTCTAAAACACGTGTAGTAGTTTAAATTTATGTCTTGAATAAATGTCATCATAAAATGAATTTTGGAAGTGCTATGATACTTAATTCTAGCATTGCGTGGGGACACGGCAATGGTTTAGTATGGGGGAGTGATGAGACTGTATTTATACATAGTCTCATCGTCCAAATCGGGCTTAAAACGCTTAAAATATCGTCAAAATACCCATATATGTGCCTATGTTTGTTCATTGTGTATTTTAGGTATGGATATCGTGAATTCACCAAAAGATCAAAGGAATCAAGCAAAAACGAACACGGGAAACGAAGCCGCACAAAGAACCGGACCCAAATCATGATTTTCCATTTAAGTCCTTGAAGAATTAAAGATTTACAAGTTTGGTCCCTCAACTATTGAAGACTTGTCACAAAGGACCCTCCACTATTCATATGTGCAAGATACACCCTTGAAGTTTGAAGACTATACATGATAAGCCCTTGGAAATCTCAAGAATTGCCATTTTAGTCCTTATTCATGGTTTAACTAAACACAAGGACTGGTTTTGCCAACCTGCCAAACATTTAACAAAGGGATTAGAGTTTGTTGCTATTTAAAGTGAAGTGAAAGGAATATGAAACATTGGGGGCCAAAGCTGTGTTAACCAAACCCAAACCCGATTCACTCCAGATCACCAATTGAGCCCACCCAAAACACAAACCCACTCACAAAACTCTCACCCGTGACTCCCAAGTGGTCCCCCGTATGTCCCCTGTCACCCCTAATATAGCAACAATGGCATCTTTACAGAAAATCCACGGCTCAAAGGATTTTCGTGCTCCCTAAGGGTTGAATGGACGAATGAGATCAAATTTATACAGCTGGCACATCACATGTGAGCTCTTGACCCAAAATTCTTGAAGACTTCAAAGGGCATATTCGGGAATCATGCAGCTAGGGTTTCCCATTTGTATTTTTTTATTCAGGATTCTAGTATGTTCTATCTTCATGTATAAAAGGGGTGCTTGTACCCCTTTCTTAGTTTGTTCCAGTCTTTGTAATTTTCATTTTTATATTAATGAAAATGAAATAAAAATTAAAATGCAATTCTGAGTTCCCTTTTTAATTGTTTTTAGTTTAAAGTGTTAATTAGTTGGAAAGAATTTCAAGTTTGTAGTTTATAGATAGTATTCAGAAAATCAGTTTTTTTTAGTTCTTGGAAAAAGTTTTCATAAACATTGAGGATTAAATGATCATGAAGTGAAAGTGGATTGCTCATTTAAGAATCCGTTTAGTGGAAAGGTTTTACAAAGGTTCAATTGGTTTATTTAGTTTCAAAAGAAATCAGTTTTTAATATTTTTTTTATTTAGCCTATAAGCTAGAGCAGCTTATTCAATAAGCTTGCTCATAGCTTATTAGCTTTATCCACAGGTCACTCTTTTCTGTTTCATTCATTTTCTTGGCAGGTACAAAGTTCATTTCCAGTTTCATTTTTTTTGTCCAAGTAAAGATATATAGGGTGTGTTTGGGACTGCTGTGGTCTCCACACCACCTCCTCTCTACATCAGTAACTTGCAACCACTTCACATAAGCCTTCATAAGCTCCAAAACCAGTTTCTAGAAGGCATCAGCTTAGGTATGGGCTTGAACCCTAGCAACTTGTTTTTTATGTTTTTTTTGAAGTAATAATGTGATTTTGTGTATGTGCCTGTTTTCTGTGTTATGAACTGGTTATTGGTGCTCATATAGGTCTTATATGCATGCTAGATCTTTAATTATTCAGATTTGGTAGGGTTTGTTAGCTAATGCTTTGCTAATTTTCACTTTCTGCCAGATTAGAGGGTGTTTGGAAATTGGTTTTGGTTGGTATTAAGTAACTGTATTAGTAGTCATAATAGTCTAGGTTAGCTTGTATTGCTAGATTAGGTGGTTTTAAACTGTTAGTGTTGAAGTTAGACTAGATATTAGTCAAGTTGCATGCTTGAGATTGGTCATAGCTACAAAATCTGTCAAGTGCCCCCCCAATCTGCTGTTTTAGCTAGAATTTGCCCTCCTCTCTTTGTATCTGTTAGATATTAGAGTAATATAGGGTTCTTAACAGCTTGGTAGTATTTTGGTAGTACATTGTGCAAGTTTTGGCCTGTTGAAATTCGTAATTTAGCATCTAGGATCCTGTTACTGTAGCACAGCAACATTAATCCATATCAGCAACCTTACTTGCTCCTTTTTGTGTTTTTCTTGCTTTGAACTTGAGTGTTTTTCTGCATTAATTGACTCCCTACACTCCACTGAGTGTAGGGGTGCCATTGTTTCCAATTAAAACTCAAAAACGAACAAGTTACAAGCAATTGAATCCACAGACATTGAATTTTCATTAACAGTGGGAACTCCTTTCCCACTGATAAGGTTGTTTTTCCCACTGCTATACTAAAAGACAGAATTAAGCTAAGTGTCACTATCAGTTTCTTATATTTTTGTCTTTTGTGGCCTAAAATAGGTTTTAGGATTTGATTCTTTTTCCAATATTTTTCATTTTTAATTCTCAATTTTTCAGTATAATTTATTTTTATTCTACTGTTCATTTGGTAATTTTTAGAATTAATAGCTATTTTAATTACTTTTATTTAGACTGTTTTTTGGCATTTAGTGGTAGAAATACATATTTTTCAGATTTAATATTTTTCATAGATTAAGAAAATTAATTTAAGATTTTTGGTTTTAAAATTAGTCACTGTTCATTTTTTTATTATTTTTTATAATTAATTTAGTTTAATTAGGGTTTAATTATTAACTAGTTTTGTCTTTTAGTGAAAAATTTTATATTTTTCAAACTTTTTCAATTTTCTACTGTTCATTAGAGTATTTTAGGATTTTTAAAATTGTTAGATTAATTTTGTCATTATTTTATTATTTTTTAGGATTATTTTAATTTAAAAATAGTTTTTAGTGTTTAAAAAATAGAAAAATAGTTTTTAAAATTCAAGAAAAATAGTTTTTAGTCATTAAATAATATAAGTTAGTTATTAGTTCAATAAATTAATATTTTGGGCATTTTGTTAATTATATTTAATTTTTGGGCTTTAATTAGCATTAAAAATTGAATATTTAATTAATAAAAGGTTTTAAAATATATTTGTTGAATTTTTATTCTTATTTATATTATTTAAGACTTAGTTTAATATTTTAATTAATTTTTAGGCTTTAAATTTTAATTTCGTCACGTTTTACGTAATTACGTTCGCGTTTTACGCCATTCGTCGTAGTTTAAACGTAGTCGTAGCTCGTCTTTTATTTTTCTCTCTTTAAACCAAAAACGTCACTAATCCAAACATTGCTATTTTATTAATTGGCATACACAATATACACCTCCTTCAAGAACGAACTTGGAATTTATTCGTCTTCACGGTTTTTCATTAAATCGTGTCGATTAATACTTGCCGCACTTATACGTTGTTTTCCTAAACACGTATTTCTACACCTACCAAGGGGAGTTCACTCCAATACTCTTAAACATTGAGGACAATGTTTATCTTAAGTGTAGGGGAGACTTCTATCGAAGTGACCTTACCTAGACCATTGCCTTAACTTCATGATAATTGGAAAATTAATTTTTCAAACATTTTTCAAATTTTTGATCTACTTTGGCCACCAAAAATATGCATTCATAATTTTTGCATTAATCATTTTGCATAACACATTTGCATTGTATATATTTCTTCTTTTGTTTTTCATCAAAAAGATATAAAAAGGAAAAAATATAATAAAACATGGTTTAACAAATTTAGACTTCTTTGACATATTAGGCCTGCCATGGATATTTTGACTCAACCCGAGTTTGCTTTTATAAGCATTCTCTAGCTAGTATCTTTAACTATGTAGTCCTTCATTGGTCTATTAGGCTAAGCATCCACCAATTTCATTATTTGAGATTTTAAATTTGTGGAGAATGGGAAATGATAGAGTTGAAGGAAGTATAAAAGGGCTAGATAAACTTCATGATAATTACTTGTGGCTAAATCCTTCTCTTCTTTACCTCTATTTTCTTCGCATGTATATAATTGTTAATAAATAATCAAGTACGGTTTTTATTGGTTTGTAATCTCTTATGCATTTTTGGCTAATCATTCACGGTTGATATAAGTACGTCTTAAGATTCTAAGTTAGAACGTTTTATGTGTACTAGACTTATGTCATGCTCAATACTTAGCGGGTGTTTTTCCTTTTATTCTTTTAAACTTTCTTTGTGAGGAATAAAGAAAAATAAGAGCGGCTTATAAAAAAAAATGAGTGGCTAGAAAAAAAAAGAGAAAAAGAAAAAGAAAAAAAAATAATAATACAAGACTCCCAAGAGGGGCAGTGTGGTGTTAATTATAGTGACTATTGAGTTCCAATATTACCTTGACGGGTTGCGGGGATTCAATAGATTGCTCCAATCCAATATTGCCTTGACGGGTTGCGGGGTTGAAGATCCAAAGTCTCAAAAAGATGGCGGATGTAAATTATTGCGTGAGTTTTATTTTTCTTTCCTTAGCGAGTGTGTAGCTACTTATGAAAGCATGACATGAGGATTTTACACATAAGGCGAATGACTTATTATTCTTGAAACGGACTTGTATTATTTGTGAGCGGTTTTTCAAGTAATGGATGAGAGGATTACTTAGGATTAAAACCGTGCTTCCTTATTTTTGGATTTTACATTTCTTATACTTCACACTTGAATAAATGACAAATGTGCCTTCAAGCAATTTGCTCAATTAATAATCGGTTCCACATTTAATTGTCATGAATAAGTTGATGCACTTTTTACTTGTGAATACAATGATCCCATTTTTAAGCTTGGTATGGGGAAAGTGAAACTTGAGGGTGATAAGTGTCCATGGTACCCAAGCCCTAATTCAAGTCATTGATATCTTTATGAGTTATTTCCATCAAAACCATTTAGGAAAAATTCAAAAAAATATAAATAGAATTGATTCTTTTGCATTGCATTGTAAATATTCAAAACCATTCATCATATAGCATAGTATAGTTATTAAATCATAAAATGGCCAAGGTTGGTTAATTATGAGAAAAGTGTAACTTGGTGCTTTAAAATGATGCATTGCATGAGGTCATGGCAATGGTCAAGTGAAGGGGAGTTGATAAGTGTGAAAACACTCATCAATAATGATCCAAAACCACTTAAAACACAGTCAAATACATAATATTTAACTTTAAAATATCAGAATTACGCGTGTATTTGTGTTTGGTGTGTTTCAGGTGAAAAAGATACATTTTGGAACAAAGACGCGTTTTCAAGGATTTATTTGAAGGAAAAGACGAAGAAAAGGACAAGAAATGCCATAAGGACTAAAGTTTCCAAGTTCCTAAAGATGAAGGGTTCAAAGTTTAAAGATTAAAGACTTAAAGGATGGAAGATGTTGATTCTTAAAGATAAGGGGCTGATATTGATAATTTATTGAAGAAACAAAGACTACTTGTGTACATTATCAAAGTTGGTTATGAAAATTAAAGGCTGCTAAATGTTAAGGGATCAAAGCTGTTAGTTTTATAAAGTGATTTACAGCTGGACCAATGGAATTGCAAGGGTGGCCTTCACATGGATTCAAAAGACCAACCAATCATTTTTCAGCCTTTGGATAATGATCCAAGTACTACCATCTGCTCCAATAATATCATGCCACGTCACCAACTCTCAAAACTATACAAAACGAAGATGGGATAAGAAGCTTTAAACAGCAAAGGTGATCTACATCAAATGGCGAATCCAACCCACCTGTTTAATTGCAATATCATCAACTGAATCAAAAGTCCCTAATCTACTGCAAATATGAAGAACCCTGACTAACTACTTCCACGTGGCAGGTTCTTATTGGACTCAACACGTCGACAGACAACACTCTTCACCTCACTTCACATCTATAAATACCCCTTACTCATCCTCATTTACAGTTAGTTAGTAGGTGTATCTACACACAGTAGATATAGATAGTAGTTAGTTAGCTTCCATTTTCACGTTCTCTTTCTCTCATCACACATTCACTCATAGATTAGTTAGACAGTTACATTTAGTGTAACTGATTTGTAACCAACTCCCTTTCAAGATTAATAAAATTCACTTTCATTCTAAATTTACTTCAATATTCGATATGTTCTGCTTATGCTCTTCATTCAATTACTGTTGATGGTTTGACGTCTTTGGATCGATTCGGTTGTTAGTTTGATAGTTAGTTTGGTGGTTATAGATTACTCCTACAAAATCTAGTTCTTCCGTCGAAAAACTTGAAATTTCTTCGTTTCATTCGTAAAGGAGTAGCAGTTTAATTTCATCAGCTTTTTCTCCAAGATTTCGTTGAAGCATCAGATTGTATAAATCTCAGATTTTGTTTTCTGATGCAAGTAACTTTGGAAAGCTGAAATGGATGTTTGAATTAGACTTGAAGGATTTAGTACAGGATTCGGTGTTGCTCGTTCATGGTGATGCGTTCCTGAGTTTGATTTCGTTGAAAAGATCAGTTAGTAGTTGTAGGAGTGGTTTAGCTCAACTAGATTAAGTGATCCAAAATTTGATTCTCGGCTGCATTTGAGAAGATTTGATGCCAGGGATTTGAGATTGTAGAGATGGATTCATATAGCTGAAGATTTAGATGTTCGTGATAGAGGATTGTCTAATCATAGATAATTAGAATCAAATATCGTTTGCTAACTCTCGCCCACAACAGAGGCTTTGGATGTGTAGTCGACAATAGCGGACTCCACGACGGAAGCCTAGTTTGATTACAGTTTTGTTCCAGTTAGGTTCAGTTCCTGTAGCTGCAGTTTGTTCTATTTTCGAGAAGGTTGCTGTTCGAATTGCTACAGACTTGATTTTCAGTTTTGGAACAAAGTTGTTGAGTAAAGATGAGTATAGTTTTGGCGAATTTAGTAATCAGTTTCGTTCGCTAGCTCGTTTCGACATCACTGGATTATCGTCGGAAGGAACACGACAAGTAGTATAGAATCAAGTAGTGAGAGACTACAGTAGCGGAGGTTTTTTATTCAGTACTTAAGCTTTAGTTCGTGAATTGATTCCGTTCAAGAAAAGTATAGGAAGCAGTCGATAGTTTAACTCGCACGAGCTTTTCATGATTTAGTCCGTAGCCTCGTAGACTTCGGTTAGCTGCTAGTTCAGATCAGTAGTCAGAGTAAAGCTTCGCTTAGTCAAAATCAAAGGATTGGCGGATGTGAGGTGACTTGTAGTTGGAGGTGAGATTGGTTCTAGCCAACTCAGCGTTGTGCTACTACATCAACGGACTAAACGCTGGAGGCGAGGTCACGTTCTATTCATTTTTCTACAAAATCTGAATTTCTTTCCTTTAATGATGTCTTAGCTGCAATATTCTTACTTTCAGTGTGTAATATTTGTTTTCAGTATAACTTTCTTTACAATTCATTCTTGATCATTTGTTAGTATACTTGAGGGATTTAGCTGACTTTTAAAAAAAGGAAATCAAGCTGCTCATTTTTTTTAGACTGGATATATGACTCTTACCATTGGGTATTGATTTACTTGTTTGACTTTTATAATAGCAATTTTAATTCGTTCCACTATTGTGTTTGAAAACTGAATTGGTTAAGGCAGTTAAATTTTTCGGTTAATTAGACTAGTGTTAGTTTTTGGGCCATTTGTATTCTCATAAAGAATTGGATCGGACTATTGGACTTAACAGTAGGATAATATTAGTTGAGTTACAAATTATGTAGCACTAATTAGAATAGTGTATTTTAGAATTTATACAAATTTGTCTCTCTTTTACATCTTATAAAGAAATTAATAGGACTTTTATAAAATCAGTTTTTACAAAATTTTGCATTTATATTTTTGTTAAATTCGTTATTTGTTAAGTTTGTTGTATTTTTTTTTGTTATTTTCTTGTTAGAATATTGTTAGAATAGATAGTTTGTTATTATTTGTATTTCGTGCTTTATTTGTTGTAAGTGCAATGTGTTTTTAGATTAGTACATATATGTAGTAATAGTATAATATTTTACTTTTTTTAATGCTTTGTGCCAATTAGACATAAATACCATTCAATCTTTAATCACCAAAAACAATAAAGTCGAGCTTAAAAACGTTATATCAATTCGGATTGAGTCGAGAAAAACGAACTAAAAATCAAATATTAACCCGACTAACCCGAATTGAAATTTCAACCCGAGTAACCCGACCCGAATATGCTCGGGTCGGAAATATTGACCCCCCTAGTTGTATCATAGTTTTATTAGACTAATTTATGCCATTTGTCATGGTTAAAAGTTCAAACGAAGTTGTATAACAAATATCCTACGACATATTTAGAGTTGTTTCAAATATAGTCTGGAGTAGTATCCATTTGTTTTTGTTGAAAATTAAAACGAAGTTGCATGAGATATTCACATATTTGGATTTGTTTCAAATCATATTTGTTGTTGCTCGTCTTTACTCAGTGCGGATACAGTGAGATGAAGTTTGGCTAGTGAAGTATTGTATTTGTGAAAACATATTTGGATTGATGAGTTGCGTGTTTAAATTTTTGAGTGGTACTCTTGTTTTGCAATTCTTTTGTCATTTGTGATATTAAATTTGCGTTGAAGAACATCGAACAGCTATGGTATTCCAAAGTTAATTAAGGTAACTAAATAAACTACTCTCAACCTTTTTGGCTTATTTTATGTGCTTTATGAGTCACTTTTGTTGGCTCCACATTACTGATGACTCGAATTGAGTATTGAATATCCTGATGACTTGAGTTGATTAATGAATATCTGTATATCAGTTCCTTGCTCGCTGATTTCCAAGTTATAGAGTAATAGATTGCAGTTATCTGTATATCGGTAGATTGCGAATATTTTACCGGGGTAATCCCCTTTACCAAAAAAATCATCATATATATGATTCAGTTTGTGTCTGACTGATCGACTAATGGTCGTAATTCTAATTTATTATACTATCACATAGGTTGGATTTTTTTCTTCGATTGTCAACCTGAAATTCTCTGTATTATCCATATATGTTAGCGAGGTATTGCTTTCCTTGTTTTGGTATAAGTAGTTGATATAATTTCAACTACTACCTATTCAACATCGAGGGTTGTTACCTTTCTGTCTACGCATATTTTTTTGGTATATGTTTAAACCTTCAGATTATGTTTTCCTTTCATAGCATTACGATATCTATTTAAATAAACCTACTTGTAGTTTTCTTTATACGTTGAGTATCTTAAAATTTGTTCAAACATCAGCTGGTATAAATGCATAACTTTTTTCGCTTTAGTTCTTCATTGACCTCGATATAAGATGCTATTGTCAGTGTGAATATCTCTTTACTGCTTGCTTTCAGAAGCCACGTGATAGTGCTTCTTTCCGTGTCTTCTTCTATTTGGCCATAATCACATGGCAACTCGGTTTCATTTTTTTTTTCAAAATACAGATGGGATATGAGGCCTATACATTTCCAAACAAGCTTTCTGATATTGGTGACCCTGCCTTACCTCTCAAGTTCATTGTCGGGGTCAACAAGCAACCCTGATGCTCCCAATTTTTACTTGATCAATTGAAATAAAGAGCCTTCCATACAATCACTAATGTTACTTGATTATTTATATAATTTGATGATCTCTCCTTTTCTCTTAGCTTTGATATCGTAGTCCTATTAAACAGAAAGTTGACCTGGCTAGCTACCGATGTGGTTGTCGTTTGATTTGGTGCAATCAAAGACATTCACATGGCTAGTTACCAACGCGGTTGTGGCTTGATCTAGTGCACATATGAATTTTATAATGCTGTCAATCTTGAGACCTTTGCAAAAATTATAATGTGTCGTAGTCACTCGAGTCTCCAAATACTTAACTTTTTTGGTTTAATAGTGGATGGTATGATTGTTACACAAAGGTGATGTACAAATATCAACTGAGTATTTCCTGGTAATATTAACTTACTGATTTTTTTAAATAATTTACAT
This sequence comes from Glebionis coronaria, assembly GCA_025667525.1. Lineage (NCBI taxonomy): Eukaryota > Viridiplantae > Streptophyta > Magnoliopsida > Asterales > Asteraceae > Glebionis > Glebionis coronaria. The sequence continues at coordinate 195,409 of JANFOE010001508.1, read as the reverse complement.
ATATAACATTTCTTTGCCTGTTAGTTTTTTTGCCTTAGGGTTCTTTAGGTTTAAGTCGTTTGACAAAGGTGTCCCTAGGCGCTTTAGCCTCTTAAATACTTTAAAGGCGTGTCTAGGCGATGACGTATAATGATCTAATTCTTTTCATACTCTATATAGGTACTATGAATGGGCGTTAAGGTTGGAAGAAAGGTAACTAAATAGTTAAATATATATATAATATACTTGTAATGGTTGACGAAAGTAGAGACTTAAATGGCCTGTTTAGAATAATGGAATTGATATTAGAAATTGCTTATCTTATACGGAGGTTGTTTGGGACTCGTTATGAAGTTGATATTTTTGTTGAATGTATCTTTTTATACACATTTTGTAGTGACGACTGCCATGCACAACACAGCTTCACCGAAAGGTAAATTATCTTTGTTTTAGTTTCTGGCTTGATAAACGATAGTGACTTTATAGAGCTTAAGGTAAACTTATGTATGTTTAGTTTCTACAGGTGGTCGGTTGATCTGGTGTTTTTCTTGCTACTTTTGTTTTGCCAGTCCACGCCCAAAATCCAGATTTATGACCTTTTTCAACTAGGCTCTTTGTTCGTTTTTGTAGTAGCGATTGTTGAAATGCAGGTAACAAGTAGTTTTATATTTTGAATTGGAATTTTGAAAAGGAAGAAATATATGTTTACACTTATATAATATATGGCTAATCTGGATATGTTTATAATCTTTTAGTAAGCAACTAGACTTCATGAGGGTTGAGCATTCTTCGTTTCTTATTTGTACTAAGGTAATTATCAAATTCATATGTTGATGATTAATCTTAATATATGCAGGATCTAAAGCGCAAACTTTAGCATGTGGTAGCTATCCTTTTAATTTCAAGAAATGTAAGGAAAACCCAAATCTTATATTGTCTTTGCGTATAATAGGCTACATTTCTTTAACGTAGTTTACCCAAGAGAAACTGCACGGGAGAGCCTCAAAGAAGATGTCAAGATTTCTGGAAACTTAGATTAGATAACTTTTCTATGAAATTATGTATGTTAGCTATTTGAAATTGAATAACTTTGGTCATTGTACGATATCATACTTTCTTATTGTATTTAGTTAGTTCAATTATGGAATGAAAAGTTCAATTTGTATTTTACGATGTTGAAAAAATTGTGTATAATAAACAACCGACATTTATATTACATGAAATATAAATGTTACAAATCATTGTAAAAGTGTTGTGATAATATGATAAAACATCAAAAAGTGTTGCACTTGATACATTAAAGTGTTGTATGCTTACTAGTTCTAAATCAAAGAGTATTACATGTTAATTAGAAAAGTGTTGTTATTGAATCTATGAGTGTACACCCATGTATATAGATGTCGAATTTGAATGACAAAATTGATGCATTTTATTTTAAAAGTGTTGCACGTTGAAGTATCACAATTGCTAAACATGTGCAACACTTTGAAAAAGTGTTGCATAAGCTAATATAAGTGTTGCATATACCTAAGGCGACGTTGCATAATGCAGCAGTCGACAAAGTGTCACATTATGCGTAATGCAACATTTTAAAGGCATAATACAACACTTTAATGGTGTTGCATTAGCTTCATTTTCTTGTAGTGTTTCCCGAATTGTTTTCAAACCTTTATTTTTCCCGCCATTTTTATATAGTTTAATTTTAAAAGTGTTTTGTCCTAGTTATTTTCAAGTTTACATTTTTATCAAGTTTAATCTTTCGTCAATTATTTTAAAAGTCTTAATTTTTAGTTTAATCTTTTCAAGTTTTCAACTTTATTTCTTATATAGTTAATCACCTTTAGTTTCTTTTACCAAGTTCTACTTTGCAGCATTCATTCTGGATAAGCACTCAAGGTTAGACATCCTTCCTTTATTTTTATGTTTAATAGCTTTAACGTTTATAAACTTAGATAATCAAAAGCTCCCCCTTTTAGATACCAAAGACAACAAATCCACCTTAAACCGCGATCAATTCGATTAGATACCGAGAACGAACGAGTACACATATGCAAAAGTTGTCGTATTAAAATGGCGCCGCTGCAGGCTCTTTTCGTAAAGATTAACGGTTTTTAGTGAGAAGAATTGGATTTTGGGATCCGTTCTTTTGGGAACGTTATTTTCAAGCATAAAAATTTTCAAAAAATCCTAAAAAATATAAAATTTTCAAAAATCCAAAAAATAAAATAAAATAAAAAAAGATAAAAAATCAAAAATATTATATTTCATTTTTAGTGTATGTGTACTCGATCTTCGTCTTATCTTGAGCCCGAGACTCGTAGAGACTTAGATATAGCTGGTGTGCATAATAATAACAACCCACCTCACCCTGTTGTGAATAATAACAACCATGACCCTCAACCCGACCTTCGTACGATGGAGGAGCTATGCCAACCAACTATGAATGGACGTGGAGGACCGATTGCGCCAATGCAAATCACGGCTCCCGAATTTTCGTTGAAACATCACATGATCCAACAAGTTCAAAATGCTTGTCCATTTCACGGATTACCAGATGATGATGCCAACAAACACTTCAATAAATTCATAACCGTCACTCAAAGCATGAAATTGCCTGGTGTTTCCATGGATTTTCTCCGCCTTCATCTTTTTCCACACACTTTATCCCACCATGTCGAAAAATGGTTTGATCGTCTTCCTAAAAACTGAATTCATACTTAGGACGAGATGACTCAAATTTTTTTGTCAAGATACTTTCCACCATCCATGGTAACTAGTCTTCGTAATCAAATTAGTGGTTTCACACAAGAACCTGATGAGTCTCTTTTCGATGCTTGGGAACATTATAATGTCGTGATCGATCGTTGTCCTAACCATAATATGCTCCCCGTCACTTTAATTGATACTTTCTACAATGGTTTAACTTTTCGTGATCGTGATAAGATTAATGCTGCCGTCGGTGGTATATTTATAAAAAGAAGACCCGAGGAGTGTAGAGAGCTAATCAAGAACATGACCACTCATCACAAAAATTGGGATTCATCCGCATCTTCAAGAAATAATCCGAGGGTCAATGTTTCTTCTACTTCATCAAACCCCGAGATAGCCGAACGCACCCAACTCACCCACCAACTAGCCGAGATGAACAAAAAATTCTTAACCATGGCTACGAACCAATTTCAACAAGTTAAAGCTGTAACACCTTCTTGTGAGACTTGCGGTGGTTCTCATTCATACACTGATTGTCATTCTACTCATGACAATCCGTAAAACATGTATGCGGCTAACGGTAACTTTTCCACGGGAGGCTATCAAGCACGTCCTCAAGGTGACCGCAATTTGCTAATTATCGTTCAAACAATTTTCTTTCACCACCCGGTTTTCCTCCTCAAAACCCAAACAACTTTAATCGCAACAATCAAAACCAACCTCGAGCTCCTAATCAATATCAAACCCAAAGAAACCTATATCCACCTCAAGGAAATAATCAAGTTTACCAACCACCCACCTATCAACCACCCGCTTACCAAGTTCGTCCTCCCAACCAACCCACGACATTTAATCACGAGGTTGAAACCTACATGAGGACAAATGACGCGCTGGTGAAGAATCTTCAGAGCCAAATTATTAACTTGATAGGTGTAAAACCCGTAAAAATAAGGTCATAATTTATTTCTATTTTCAATTATTTTGAAGTATTTTATAACGTTAAATATTATTATGTTTAACGGTTTAAGTTGAAACGGATATTAAATATTATATTTTAATATTTTGACGAGTAACGAGGACTACTAGTGATCGCAATACTGACGGATGCCTAAAATTTTATATTTTATTATCGATCGTTTCGATATTTAATATTTTCGACGATATCGTTCTAATTACGTATCGAGTCGTTATATTATTATTTTCGTGTGCGTTTAAACTTTTAAATATTTTTACGAAACCCGAGTCCCGTAAATATTTGTAAAATTGACTTTTAGTCATTTCCCGCTTTTTAACTAATATTTACATTTTGGACCAAAACTATCACAAATTGGCAAAAACTACCCCAACTCCACACTATACCTAACATTTCCACTAGCACTTTCTTTTAATAAATTCATTTAACAAAAAAAATCAACCAACTTCTTCTTCACCCTTTGTTTAGCCATCCACCATTAACAACACAAACACCTTAACCAAAAATTTTCTAGCTTGATCCAAGAGAAACTAAAACAAGTCCCATCCTCCATTTTCAAAGGGCTACAATTTGGTATAAAATTTTCATACATGCAACCATATAAATTTTTCAAGAAAAGTTGGTTATGTTTGATCCAAATTTGTTGTATGCATGTGTTACTAATGATGATCAAAAGATTTTCATGCCATGTTTTTGTTAAAAAGTTGATTTTTAATTTTTGGGTTTTTGATTTTGATGATGATGCAAGTGTTAGGAATGGTTTATAATGATATTAGGGGTGTAGGATGATGAGGAAAATTGTTAGAATTGATCAAAAACATGATTTTGTGGGATATTTTAATAGTCAATTTTGGGCAGTAGGTAAACTGAAAAATCCGAATTTTTATGTTTTGAAAATGACTTAACTTATAGCCTAGGGTTGTAGATAATTTCCTTAGCTTCGATTTGATATAAGGTAGAGCTTCTAGCTCAAAACGAGCGCGAAGTTATGATGTCTTGAATGATTGTGTACCGGGAAACGAGTGTCGACACAATCCGAAAATTGTTGTCGATATTTGGATCGAATCTCGGGGACTATAAAATGAGTTTCAAATTGACTCAAGGGCTGATCTCAGGCTCCAAGTTTAGTATTTTGAGTCTATTTTTAGAATCAAGTGGCGGTTTTACAAATGGAGTTGTTTTGAATGGTCAAAATGGTTTTGTAAGTCAAGGTCGCTAAACTGTCCGGATTTGTGATTCAAAGATGAGTCGGGCAGGGAACTTTAGAAGTAAAATCTTTTAATGGGCTTTTGAGAGGACTTTCTATATATAGTAAGTAAGTTCTCTGAGTAGTATCATAAAAATTTGATATGTTTAAGTATGGGAAAACGGCTTGGACATTCGGTATGTTCCGGCAGATTTTTATTAAAGGCATATAATAATAAAATGAATATATAGGAGAGTAAAATAGAACCACTTGCATCGTTTTCTCTCGAGTTGTCGTGATTTTATACTTGAGCTTGATTTTATTAAGTATCATTTATTTCTCGAGTCTATTATTAATGTACGCACCTTATTTGCTAGGTTGCGGTTGTCGTGTTTTTCGGGCATCTACTATCGTCGGCGATCGTCTTCAACTACTATAAGTACTAAGGTGAGTCTATAGCCTCGTTTGAGCTCATTCAAATATTTTTAAAACCCGCGAGGGGGAATACATGTTTTTTTAAACTTAGAACACAAGATTTTTATGGTATGCTTGTCCCTCTATGAATGGACCCGTGGTTGCCTTTAAATTGCATTAAGTGATTGCCTTAGTTAAAGCCTCAATTATGGACCGTTAATTAACTTATGATGGGTTAACCGCTAGTACAGTTAATAGATCTATGGGAGAATCCGCCCCGGTTCAGTTTTTGTGGACTTGTCATAGAAGCTTAGGCCCGACCTCCACACTGTTTGAACATATTGTATTAAGAAGTCAGGTATACGGCAATGTACCAATAATCTGGAGGTAACCGACAATTAATAAATCTCTCGTCTTATTAGACTGATATGGGAGTGTCTAAGGGCTCGGTTCCATGAGCTTATTGCAATTTATGCGATATACAATTATTATTGTTGATGCGAATTATTATTTGATGCTTGTTGCCTTTAAGCATGCCACAAACTTATAATCTTTGCTTGTGTTCAAAATGATTAAATAAACCTATAGATTCACTCGGCATTTTTGCTGATGATTTTCTCACATGTATTTCAGGTAATCAAGAAGGCTGAAGCATGGAAGCCACGGGAATGAATGTTGTGCACTACTTTGCAATATAAACTCTTTGAATATTTGTCGTTCCTTTTGTTCAAAACAATTTAAATCTTTTGTTTTGGTTGTACTTTGGTTACGATGTCTTGGGACTACGCTACTCTGACAAATGTTTTAGGAACGATAAATTTGAAACGTCTCTTTTCGAGTGGTTCTTTATAAATTATGTGTTGTAGTATCATTGTTTAGCACCCAAAGATGTATTCCGCTGCGTGTAAATTTGGGGGTGTTAAAGATTGGTACCAGAGCCATGAGTTATAGAGAACTAGGTCTTTTTCTAAAAACCTAAACTATAACTGTCGGTTTTTTTATTTTTCAAAGAGTCGGTGCACATGATTTCGCGTGACTTCAGGTTCAAGCTACTTCTGAGATTACAATTTTAGTATACGTTATTACGTATACCTTATTGCCAAGTATTTATAAATAAATACTATGATCCATTTACGGATATATATTTATATCTAGGATCCCTTTAATCGATATATATATATTTATGTCGTTAAACTTTTCGATAAAAGTTTATCATTTATTAATGATTAACTTAAATAAATACATTGAATTTTCAAGATCTTTCTGTATTTATTTTTGAAGTATTTAAATTGCTTTTATTACAAATTTTATATTATGACCTTACATAGCTTCATCTGCGCACGTTACTTTCATTGTTTAACCCTTTGTGATATCTATATAGATATCCAAATCATCTTTCGGATGTTTGTGCTTGGACGTCTTGAAACGTAGTGTCTAGACCATTGTGTAGCTCAATGTGTCCTTGGAATAGACTAACCGCTATCGTGTGAGTCACACATTTTGAAACATTTCCTATAATCGTGTTGAATAATATCATGGTTTTCATAATATTTTGTTTATTTTTATCACCGTTTTATACGACATGTGAAGATTTAATTCGTTGACATTTATATGTACCGACTCCGAAGTGTATTGTTCGCTTATATCTTGGTAACGTCATTCACCGTTTTGCTTTCTAAATTTCGTGTTGAATACCTTGAAGCATCTTATGCCATTCATTATACTATATTTTTATTTGATGCTCATTATGAGATTTATTTTTCATTGTTGTAAAATCCACAAGACATGTGTGTATATATTTTGAGCCGTTAGAAAGTGTCGAAAAATACATTTTATGTAGAAACTGCAGGGGCAGTATAAACAGGTCACAACTTAAAAGTAAAACATGCTTTTAAAAAAAAAGTCAAACCTGCACAGAACTTGCAGGGGTATTTTGGTCATTTTACATTGGTTTTCAGGTCTCGAGTAAAACTAGAAAGTCGTCTGAAACGTCGTTTTGCATCAAAATGCTTTAAACTCCGAGTCTTGGAGATGTCGTTTATCGGGTCAATTAATCGGCTTATATTTAAAAGTTAAATCTGATAGAAAATTCAGAACATGAGTTTTAAATGTTTCTAAGCTGTTTTGATTTCATTTGAGATCGTAAAATTTTAACAAATATTATTTTACAACTAACGAATACTAGTTGCATGTGAAAATGTTTAAAAATAGAAACAGTACAGGATTAGCAATTACCGGATTAATGGTGTAATTTAAAAACGAATAACATACTTTCTTAAAAGCATGTTGTGTCGAGTATCTTACAAAGAATACACATGTGGATTGTTTTATTCTTTTCATATATATGACTCATTTGTCATTCGATGTTATTTTATTTTCGTTTTCTTCTAACCTTCAACTGATTTGGGTTGAGTTTTGAAGTTTTGCCTTCACATTCTTCGTTGACATTCTTATCGCGTATCTCATGGCGTTTTCGTCTAAACCTTATAACCTTTTGAAACCTTAACAACTTGTAACCATTTCATTTGTTGTTTTATGAGCTACTATTTGCCACTTTTTGCAAACCTTTGACTACTTTATACGTTGTCATAATGTCATATTATAAATAAATCTGATATTGTTTTACGATTATTTTCACCAATTATTTTTACTTTGGTCTTATAAAATACTTTTCGTAAGATTAAAAGTTGCTTATTAAGTATCTCACAAATTACTTGTATCCTATAAATTTATAAACTATTTTTAAATTCCATTTTACAAATGGCATGGTTTATATATAAACATAAGAAACGTAATACTTTTCGACGAAACTGAGCACTGCATTGCTATTTCTAAATTATACATGGCCTGATCACCTATGTCTAATTTAGAAGGAGCCATGCTAGGTTGAATAGTAGTCACCTTAAAAATCTTGATAATAAAGAACTTTTTACTTGTATTTATGATAAAGATAAATAAAATGAAATAAAGTGAAAAGAAGTTTTGAAAACCTTTATATTTTATGCAAGTGGCGCAATTTCTATGCATCCGCATATGTTTTCTTACCTTTTCTTAAACGAATTACGCGCTTACGAATACGTTTTTACTCGACGATCGCTTTTTCACTTGTTACTTCATTTTGTCTTGTAACTGATTTCTTTTGACCGTTCGTCTAATTATGGACTGTTAATAAATGACCTAAAAGTCTCGATATTTTATCCTTCCGTCTCGTCCAATCTTCCTTATGCGACTGGGTAGATCTTTAAAATGTCTCCGCACGTGAATAATGAATTATCACTAGAGTGATTTCCGTATATCCGGGATGACATCCGTCACTCTCGTTTGTCTCGAAATCCACCCTTGAATCGTGCTTTGACTTCTCCCTTTAAACACTAACATCGTTCGTTTGATTTGTTTTACTTACAAGTGATTATTAGGAATTTCCTTTTATTAAAATTTTTGTATGGATCTTATTTCCGATCGTGTAACGACCACCGCTAAGTTAACGAGCTGATATTGGTGAACCATCGACCGCACCAACCAAATTTGACAACTTGTTTAATCTATTATTTCTTATCGTCATACCATCAATGCCTTTATTTTATTATTCTCTTTAAGAATTCATACGACATTTGCTTCGTTCTCTTTTGTACCATTGATTTCGTATTAATTATTGACTATTATTTTCATTCGTATTCGTTTGTTATCTTGTCACATTTGAAACCCGAATATATTCCATGTTTATATTGAAATAATAAACACCTTTAAGTATTTCTACAACATATTATAAAATTTTTATGTTTATACATTTTCCAATGATTTTCAATTATCGAAATAACCATCACAAGTAAAAGGTCAAATTTATACACCATATTTTGTATAACTAAAACTAATGTTTAAAACAAAATTATGTTCTACCTTTTGAACTAATTGACTTATCATACTTTACTTTTAATGTAATGAAATTACCAGTTTAATTTATATTCCTAATAATGATTTAATTTGGATATTATATTTTCTAATTGTAACCATCAATACGAGTTTAATTAATAAATTCATGTCATTCTTTCAAAGTTTATTTAGACAACCAAAATAAATTATAAAGCTATTTAACTTCTATCTTTAATATATCATCTTTATCAAGAAAGTACCTCAACTGAGTTTTAAGGTAATACCAAATCCGGGACGGATAATTGTGACAAACGTTATTTTAATGTTAATATTTAACTTATTCTTCGCTCTCATTTTTCTAAGTATTGTGAATTATTATGTTTTACGGTTACGTGATTCGAGATCCCTCGTCGATCGTCAACCTTAAATCATTTTACCACATCTTGTCCGTTTATGCGTTTATTGAATTCATTTTTATCTCTTTCTGTTCCTCGTATTGAAGATTACTATTTTATTCTGAGTTTAAAATGAATCTCGGGAAGCAGTGTATAAGAAGAAACGATAAGTGTCACCAGGATTTATGCGTGTACTTGTGGAATGATTGAGGACCAAATCTCTTAATGAATGGAGTTAATAAATTTGTTACAACCTCGAGGAGCATGTTGAAGCCGACACCGCAAGTGGAAAGACTCTTGTGATCAAGTGGTTAATATCAAGGGTTCGTTCAAGGTTTTCTCGATGATTAACGATGGAAATCTATACTTGATGTTATTGTTCGACCTTTTATTTTTATGTACATATGTGGTGTGTGATCTAGTCAAATGATCGTAAGTTGTGAGAACTTGAGACGGCATCATCCGATGACGTCCGATCATGTAGAACACATATTATGTAATATCTTTTTGACTTTCAACGACGATGTTTATTAAGACTTTAATGCGCGTTGGCGAAAGTGAGATGATGTATTTGTATTATCTTTTGAGTAGGGACCCGCGTGTGAGCACCCTTCGATGACGAAAATGTTTTCTTGTTAGTTCTTTTGATGTTTGTCCATGGCTATCCGGCCGATGGATATCCTTTAGTTTGCAACCTTCCTCTTAACTGGACTTACCCGAAAATCCTGTCATCTATTCTTGTCGTCGAATGAGCTTCGTGTGATTCATAAAATTTTCATGTGTCGAGTTTGACGGGTGACTGATGGATAAGGATTTATTTATTTATTTACTTTTTTTGGTGAGATACAACTTGACGACAAGTTGCGTTTTGTAAAAGAACCAGTGGAGATCGTGGATCGAGATTCACGTGGGAACGTGAAGACTTCTTTATAAGGAATGTCGTCATCCTTCCGGGTAGTGATCAACTCGTGTGTGAGGTGAGTTGAGCGCCGGGACGTCGCTCCCTTAAGGTGGTGAGGATGTAAAACCCGTAAAAATAAGGTCATAATTTATTTCTATTTTCAATTATTTTGAAGTATTTTATAACGTTAAATATTATTATGTTTAACGGTTTAAGTTGAAACCGATATTAAATATTATATTTTAATATTTTGACGAGTAACGAGGACTACTAGTGATCGTAATACTGACGGATGCCTAAAATTTTATATTTTATTATCGATCGTTTCGATATTTAATATTTTCGACGATATCGTTCTAATTATGTATCGAGTCGTTATATTATTCTTTTTCGTGTGCGTTTAAACTTTTAAATATTTTTACGAAACCCGAGTCCCGTAAATATTTGTAAAATTGACTTTTAGTCATTTCCCGCTTTTTAACTAATATTTACATTTTGGACCAAAACTATCACAAATTGGCAAAAACTACCCCAACTCCACACTATACCTAACATTTCCACTAGCACTTTCTTTTAATAAATTCATTTAACAAAAAAAATCAACCAACTTCTTCTTCACCCTTTGTTTAGCCATCCACCATTAACAACACAAACACCTTAACCAAAAATTTTCTAGCTTGATCCAAGAGAAACTAAAACAAGTCCCATCCTCCATTTTCAAAGGGCTACAATTTGGTATTAAATTTTCATACATGCAACCATATAAATTTTTCAAGAAAAGTTGGTTATGTTTGATCCAAATTTGTTGTATACATGTGTTAGTAATGATGATCAAAAGATTTTCATGCCATGTTTTTATTAAAAAGTTGATTTTTAATTTTTGGGTTTTTGATTTTGATGATGATGCAAGTGTTAGGAATGGTTTATGATGATATTAGGGGTGTAGGATGATGAGGAAAATTGTTAGAATTGATCAAAAACATGATTTTGTGGGAGATTTTAATAGTCAATTTTGGGCAGTAGGTAAACTGAAAAATCCGAATTTTTATGTTTTGAAAATGACTTAACTTATAGCCTAGGGTTGTAGATAATTTCCTTAGCTTCGATTTGATATAAGGTAGAGCTTCTAGCTCAAAACGAGCGCGAAGTTATGATGTCTTGAATGATTGTGTACCGGGAAACGAGTGTCGACACAATCCGAAAATTGTTGTCGATATTTGGATCGAATCTCGGGAACTATAAAATGAGTTTCAAAATGACTCAAGGGCTGATCTCAGGCTCCAAGTTTAGTATTTTGAGTCTATTTTTAGAATCAAGTGGCGGTTTTACAAATGGAGTTGTTTTGAATGGTCAAAATGGTTTTGTAAGTCAAGGTCGCTAAACTGTCCGGATTTTGTGATTCAAAGATGAGTCGGGCAGGGAACTTTAGAAGTAAAATCTTTTAATGGGCTTTTGAGAGGACTTTCTATATATAGTAAGTATGTTCTCTGAGTAGTATCATAAAAATTTGATATGTTTAAGTATGGGAAAACGGCTTGGACATTCGGTATGTTCCGGCAGATTTTTATTAAAGGCATATAATAATAAAATGAATATATAGGAGAGTAAAATAGAACCACTTGCATCGTTTTCTCTCGAGTTGTCGTGATTTTATACTTGAGCTTGATTTTATTAAGTATCATTTATTTCTCGAGTCTATTATTAATGTACGCACCTTATTTGCTAGGTTGCGGTTGTCGTGTTTTTCGGGCATCTACTATCGTCGGCGATCGTCTTCAACTACTATAAGTACTAAGGTAAGTCTATAGCCTCGTTTGAGCTCATTCAAATATTTTTAAAACCCGCGAGGGGGAATACATGTTTTTTTAAACTTAGAACACAAGATTTTTATGGTATGCTTGTCCCTCTATGAATGGACCCGTGGTTGCCTTTAAATTGCATTAAGTGATTGCCTTAGTTAAAGCCTCAATTATGGACCGTTAATTAACCTATGATGGGTTAACCGCTAGTACAGTTAATAGATCTATGGGGGAAGCCGCCACGGTTCAGTTTTTGTGGACTTGTCATAGAAGCTTAGGCCCGACCTCCACACTGTTTGAACATATTGTATTAAGAAGTCAGGTATACGGCAATGTACCAATAATCTGGAGGTAACCGACAATTAATAAATCTCTCGTCTTATTAGACTGATATGGGAGTGTCTAAGGGCTCGGTTCCATGAGCTTATTGCAATTTATGCTATACACAATTATTATTGTTGATGCGAATTATTATTTGATGCTTGTTGCCTTTAAGCATGCCACAAACTTATAATCTTTGCTTGTGTTCAAAATGATTATATAAACCTATAGATTCACTCGGCATTTTTGCTGATGATTTTCTCACATGTATTTCAGGTAATCAAGAAGGCTGAAGCTTGGAAGCCACGGGAATGAATGTTGTGCACTACTTTGCAATATAAACTCTTTGAATATTTGTCGTTCCTTTTGTTCAAAACAATTTAAATCTTTTGTTTTGGTTGTACTTTGGTTACGATGTCTTGGGACTACGCTACTCTGACAAATGTTTTAGGAACGATAAATTTGAAACGTCTCTTTTCGAGTCGTTCTTTATAAATTATGTGTTGTAGTATCATTGTTTAGCACCCAAAGATGTATTCCGCTGCGTGTAAATTTGGGGGTGTTAAAATAGGTGACATGGCTAAACAAGGGAATGATCTTCGAGCCGAGCTTAGGAATGACATGCGAAACTCTTTAAGCAGTCAAACAAATGACTTAAGGGATATGATGGCTAGTTTTTTCAAAAGTAATCAACCATCTGCTTCGGGTTCTCTTCCGAGTAACACCATTGCTAATCAAAGAGGGAAGATGAAAGCAATCACCACCCGAAGGGGAAAAGGCTATAAGGAACCCGAGATTCCTAAACCTACTCCGGTGATTGTGACAAAGGATAACGAGCCCCCTTCACCAATTCCTTCACCTTCCAACCCCACCCCTCCTCCACCTAAGGATGTAAGTGAGCAATCCATTCCAAAGCCTTCATCTCAACCCGACATACCTTATCCTTCAAGGTTGAGGAAAGAGAAGTTTAAGAACAAGGATGATATTCAAGTTTCAAACTTTCTTAAAACGTTTAAACAATTGAATTTCAACATCTCCTTTGCCGAGGCTCTCGCTCACATGCCTAAATATGATAAAATGTTCAAGGACCTCTCATTGATAAGGAAAAACTCCTTGATATTGCTCAAACCCAACTTAATGAGAATTGCTCCACGGTTCTCTTAACGAAATTACCAACCAAACTTGGTGATCCTGGTCGCTTTCTTATTCCTTGCAACTTTCCCGGGGTATAGAATTGTACGACCATAGCCGATCTAGGTGCTAGTATCAACCTAATGCCATTAAGCGTTTGTAAACAATTATCTCTACCCGAGCTAGTCCCCACACGAATGACATTGGAGTTAGCTAACCGTATGGTTGCTTATCCGGTGGGGATAGCCGAAGATGTCTTCGTCGGTGTCGACAATTTCACCTTTCTTGCGGATTTTGTTGTCGTTGACTACGAGATGGATGCCCGTGTTCCATTAATCGTTGGACATCCATTCTTGAGGACCAGTCGCACTCTTATTGATGTAGCCGCGGGCGAATTAATCATGAGAGTTGGTGACGACAAAATCGTTTTCAACATGGGTAAACTTTCTAAGCAACCTTATGAACACGAGAACGTTAATTTCATTGACGTACTTGATGATGCTTGTGAAGAACATTTCAAAGACGCTTGTAAAAGTGGTTTTTCTTCTCTACCTATTGTTGAGACCGTTGCCTCTATTGCTCCCTCATTGACTCCATCTGGAGAAAGTGATTTTCTTTTGAAAGAATTTGAAGCAACTTTAGGGGATGTGGATTTAAAATATGACGATTCTCCCACTGATTGGGAAGAAGACATTCGTACCATTGAGAAACTTCCTAATGAGGACCATATTTCTCCACCTTCTCCCATAGAAATTACAAATGATGATCCGAATTTGACTAAGCCTTCCATCGACAATTCTCCGGATTTAGTGCTTAAGGATTTACCGTCTCATCTTGAATACGTTTTCCTAGATGACTATAAGAAGTTACTCATCATCATTTCAAAGGACTTAAAAGAGGATGAAAAATCTCGACTTATCGATGTGCTCAAAAATCATAAGAAAGCAATTTCTTGGAAAATTTCCGACATCCACGGAATTGATCCTAACTTTTGTACTCATAAAATTCTCATGGAAGATGACTTTAAACCCGCAATCCAAAGCCAAAGAAGGGTTAATCCAAAAATTCATGGCGTCATCAAGAAAGAAGTTTCAAACTTCTCGATGCCGGAATGATTTACCCTATTTCGGATTCGCCATGGGTTAGTCCCGTCCATTGTGTGCCTAAGAAAGGCGGAATAACCGTTGTTCCCAATGAAAAGAAAGAGTTGATTCCTACTCGACTTGTCACAGGTTGGCGAGTTTGCATATACTATCACAAGCTCAATGATGCCAATCGGAAGGATCATTTTCCTCTTCCTTTCATGGATCAAATGCTCCAGCGTTTAGCGGGTAATGACTATTATTGCTTCTTAGACGGTTTTTTCAGGTATTTTCAAATTCCTATCGATCCAAAAGACCAAGATAAAACCACATTCACTTGTCCTTATGGAACATTTTCTTACAAAAGAATGCCTTTCGGCTTATGCAATGCTCCTGGGACTTTCCAAAGGTGTATGATGGATATATTCCATGACATGGTTGAAGAAACTATGGAAGTCTTTATGGACGATTTCTTGATCTATGGTGATTCTTTCTCTTCTTTCCTTGCCAATTTAGAACGTATGCTTAAACGGTGTGAAGACACTCGTCTCGTTCTTAATTGGGAAAAATGACATTTCATGGTAAAAGAAGGTATTGTAAGGTCATAAAATTTCCAAAGCCGGTATCGAAGTCGACCGTGCAAAAGTTGACGTCATTTATAAGTTGCCTCCACCTACCACCGTAAAAGGAGTTAGAAGTTTTTAGGTCATGTAGGATTTTATCGTCGTTTCATCCAAGATTTCTCTAAGATAGCCCGACCTATGACTCACCTCTTAGAAAAGGATGCTCCTTTCATCTTTTCTCAAGAATGTCTTGATTCTTTTGAACTTCTTAAAGGTAAATTACCTAAGGCACCGGTCTTAGTCTCTCCAAATTGGGAGTTAACTTTCGAGCTCATGTGCGATGCTAGTGATTTCGCGGTAGGAGCGGTTTTAGGTCAACGAGTGAACAAGCATTTCCAACCGATCCATTATGCTAGCAAGACAATGAAGGGGGCTCAATTGCATTATACCACTACCGAAAAAGAGCTTTTAGCTGTAGTGTATGCTTTTGAGAAATTCCACCCCTATCTTGTGCTTTCCACCACCATCGTTTACACCGACCATTTCGTCTTGAAATACTTGTTGACCAAGGAAGATGCTAAACTGAGACTCCTTCATTGGGTTTCGCTCCTACAAGAATTTAAAATCGAAATTCGTGATAAAAAGGGAGCGGAAAACCTAGCTGCGGATCATCTTATTAGACTCGAGGATCCTTATCAAGGGGAACTTCCAAATCAAGAGATTAATGAATCTTTTCCCCTTGAGGCCTTAATGTCTATTAACTCCAATCTTGACGATACCCCATGGTTTGCGGACATTGCAAACTATTTAGCGGGTGGTGTTCTTATGGAAGGGTTAACGTCCCAACAAAAGAAAAAATTCTTCAAGGACATTAAGAAGTATTACTGGGACGACCCTTACCTTTTCAAGCAATGTGCGGATCTTGTCATTCGTCGGTGTGTTGATGGGCCGGCAGCTTTACTAATCCTAGAACCTTGCCACAAAGGACCCACCGGTGGTCACTTTGGTCCTAACTATACCACGAAGAATGTTTTCGACTCCGAATTTTATTAGCCCACCATTGATGAGATGCCTCAAAATTTCATCCAAGAATGTGAAATCTTTGACGTATGGGGCATCGAGTTTATGGGGCCATTTCCATCATCCAAAGGGAACAAGTACATCCTCGTAGCCGTTGACTACGTATCCAAATGGGTTGAAGCAAAATATTTACCTACGAACGATGTGAGGGTGGTTGTGAACTTTCTGAAACAATTATTTGCTCGATTCGGTGTTCCTCGTGCTATCATTAGTGATCGCGGGACTCATTTTTGCAATGATCAATTTGCTGGAGTCATGGACAAGTATGGTGTCAAACAACGTGTTTCCACCGTGTATCATCCACAAACTAATGGTCAAGCCGAGATCTCTAACCGTGGACTTAAGCGAATCTTAGAGCGTATCGTGGGAGAGCATCGTGCCTCATGGGCCGCTAAGTTAGATGATGCTTTGTGGGCTTTCCGTACCGCTTATAAGACACCTATTGGTTGCACTCCATATCGTCTTGTGTACGGAAAGGCGTGCCACCTCCCCATTGAGTTGGAGTATAAGGCCTATTGGGCCTTGAAGTGGGCTAATTTTGACATAACCAAAGCCGGTGATCTTAGGAAAATCCAACTCAATGAACTTAATGAACTAAGGAATGAGGCTTATGAGAATTCATTGATCTACAAGGAGAAAACCAAGCTCATTCATGATTCTAGGATTAAGAACCGAGAGTTTCACATAGGTGATCAAGTTTTACTCTTTAACTCTCGGTTGAAAATCTTTTCGGGGAAGCATAAAAGTCGTTGGTCCGGCCCATTCACCGTTACTAAAGTCTTCCCTTATGGCACATTGAGTTATCACAACCAAATGGGCCAAACTTTAAAGTGAATGGCCAACGTGTTAAGTTGTACTTTGGTGAGGAAATCTCTCATGATATGATTCCATCACTCACCATGTTTCCCTTGAATTAATTCTGGGTCGAGTCAGGCTCGTGACTCGGTTAACAAAAACAAGCGCTTCACGGGAGGCAACCCGATGATCTATCCTTTACCCGTTTTCATAATAAGTGTAGGGGGAGCTATATAGGTGTTTGTTGTCTTGTTTCTTATGATGTGCAGGGATTAAAGTTTTCCAAGAGCACTTTTGATGATATTTGACGACCCGTGATCCCGTGTTCCCGTCTTCCCGGTTCTATCCTAAACTTTTGTGATTCAATATTTCATATCTTATATGTTGACGTTGAAATCACTATAGTCGTCTCATCCCTAGAAAGATTTAAACAAAGTGCACAATGTCCTAAGTGTAGGGTAGTTTACTCCCACATGCATAAACATTGAGGACAATATTTATATCAAGTGTAGGGGGAATTCTATCGAAGTTAAGTGGGCTTTACCATTAATTTGTCCTCATTTTAAACCGGAAAATTTAATTTTTTGACATTTTTCAAAATTTTTGATCTATTTTGGCCTAGTAGTATGTTTCAATTATTTACTTTTATTTTCTGGCATCGTATGTATATATTTTATTTTAAAAATAAAGTCAAAAATAAAAATGAAGTTAAATAAAATGGTTTTAATGAGTTTAGATGTCTTTGATATATTAGGCCCGTCATGAATTTTTTGACTCAACCCGAGTTTACTTATCCAAGTTTACTCTAGCTAGTATCCTTAACGTGTTTAAGTCTAGTTTTGCTAGGCTTTTATATAGGGAACTTTAAAACACGAAAGTCTTAACTCTTACGGGTTAAGAACAAGAACTTTTTGCAAGTTCCTATAATTTATCCTAGAAAGTCGTTTATCAATGGAACTTTAAAATGCAAATTCTAAACTTGAAAAAGTCTAAGAAGTTGCAAGATCCTATAGATGACTTGAAAACCCAAAACTTTGATTTAATAGGATATGCATCCACGAGTCTCATTCCTTGAGATTTTAAATTGTAGATAACGAGAGATGATAGACTCAATTATAAGTTTGGTATTCTTTAATGAATTTATGTGAGTTAATTATGAGCTTCTTCTCCCATCGCTTGTTAATAATATAATTGCAATAAGTAAGGTTGTACGATTTGAAAAGTTACTTAGCTTCTAGCACAAGATCGTTTAAAAGTTGCTCGATATTAATTAGAGTTCATAGCCAAGGCATAACTTATTGAAGCGGGATGCGAAGATTGGCGAGTCCGAAAAGGCCCTAACAAGGCATGAGGGCTACATTTTGTTGCTAAAGGTCCAAAGTGATGTGAAGAATCATTTATCAAAAATCAATATGAAGGATCGAGACACACGACGAAAAGTAAATACTCCCCTAAAGATCATGGAGAAGTCTATCAGAAAAGACCCTAGCAAGGTATGAGGATAAATAGATCCAAGTCCTAAAAGGAGGCGGATCGTTGTACATCAAAATCCCAAATAAAGATTGGAGAAAAAAATGAAGAAGTCGTGGTCCAAGTTTGAAGAATCTCTCAAAAACTTCAAGTGAAGAAATTCTTATTATGAAGAGAAGACCATTATTTCAAGATCATCTCTCAAGATTTGAAGTATGAAGTTAATGCCAAATATCGATCCGAGAAAGGTCTCAAATCGTGAAACAAGTTATGCCAATATATTTACTTTATGAGGTTTCGAGAAGCAATTTTAAAAGATTTTGTCCTTTAGCTAACTATTGATAAATCGTCCTACTTTATTTTCAGCCTTAATAAACTATCGAAATAAGTCAACAATGCATCCTCGTGATCATTCAAGACAATAATAAAATATAAGAAATACACCTAGGAATAAGGGAGTCTAAGTGAATAATTGAGCCACATGAGTTTGTGTTAGCTTGCTAACTTATAATAACAATGATCTCGTTTTTAAGCTTAGTATGGGGAACGTGAAACTTGAGGGTGATAAACATTCATGACAACGAAAGCCCTAATGTAAGTCTTAGATTTATTTACTTGTTCTTCCTTTAAGAATATTGTAATTTTCTAATATTTTTGATTTCCTTATTGTCTAGTATTTAATAAAGGCCAAGGTGGATTAATTATGATGGAAAATATAAATCGTGCTTTGAAATTAATGCATTACATGAGGGCATTGTAATGGTCAAGTGTAGGGGATTTAATAAGTGTAAAAACTCTTATCCTTTTACCACTTATTTCTAGTAATAACAAGACCAAAACGTGTATTTTATGTCGTAAAAGTCGGAATTATGCGTGGTTTGTGTTTTTATTGTGTTTTAGGACAAAAATATGAAAAAGGAAGAAAACACGGGCTTTCACGGGCTTTTATCAATGAAAAAGACAAAAGACAAAGTCAAAAGATCAAAAGTGCAAGAAGAACGGAAGTCAAAGGCCTATTCTGAAGATTTATCGAAGAAAAAGTCTAAAGACGGAAGTTTAACGAAGTCGAAGAACCAAGTATACTAAAAGAAGAAAATTAGAAGACGAGTTCAAGTTATCATTTGACTAATCCCGAGACAAAGTCGAGAAAGACGAGTTATTTAAAAGGTGAGAAGACAAAAGTGTAGAATAGTGATAATCTTATGAATCAATAAGGTGGGTTGAAGGTTCTAGAGAGAGAAAGTAGTGAGAGAAAGTGAGAGAGAAAATGTGTGTGTTTTATTCAAAATGGAATGAAAAACTAACCAACAACCAACCCCTTTCCATAGGGGAAAGGGGTATTTATATCCAAGCCACTAATGGGCTTGGGCCGACCCATGACAAGCCCATGGGCCGGTTTTTACTTAACTAAATAAGCAAACATTAACTACGAGCTATACAACATTAATAATATTGTGGAGTGACCGATACTTCTAATATACGTTAAAAACGTATTTCTAACAATCTCCCCCTAAGGGAGGTCACTCCACTTTACACAGTTCTAAACCTAGCATACTATACTAAGTCTTCGTTCTTCAGCTCGTAGTCTTTTCTTCTTTTCTTTTTGTTGTGAATATGTTGATTTGATCTTTTAGGCTTTGGCTTGAGAGCATTGTTCTTTTGACCAATCACGTGCGATCTTTGCCTTCTTGTGAATCTTGCCTCCTCGTGACTCCATGTTCCACACACTTATGTCTTTTGTTGAATTCTTGAAAGTTTTAGAGTTTGGTACAACGGAAGACTTCATTTTGTACTTTCTTGAATTTTGCTGAACTTTGATGTAGAAAAACATAAGCATGTGGGAACGACCTCAGCTGGTACACCACAACGCCACCGTCTTCGCAACAACATGATAAGACACGAATGAAATGGCTTAGAACATTTCATTCTAAATCGGTAGCGTTTTACCTCCGGTCAGTGAAGACCGTTGGACGATATTAGATATCGTACCTGTGACGGATAGTTTCAATTAAGTAACTTCCTGACAGGATTTCGCGGGTAAACTCGTTCTCTTTATTCGACGATCACTAAGCTTGACTGCGAACATAAAGAGTGAATCACTTGGATAAATTATCCTTGTGATTGAAGCCGTCAATTCATGAAACCTGGAACAAGTGAATTTCAATTAAGATTTTCACCATCGTTGCTTTCCAGTTATCACGAGCTTAATTCATAAAGAATCTTGCACGTCACCTACCAAGTGCTGTTTGATGTTAACACTAGAAGGATTTCCACTCGTCACTGTGAACACTAAAGAGTGTCACTCTGAGTGTTCTGGCAAGTTCATATGATAATACGTAGAGGCCTGGAACGAGTTTAAGTTCAATTAAGAATTAAACTACTGTTTCTTTCCAGTTTTTCACAAGATTGGTTCTTAAAGAACCGCACGTGTAACCTACCATGAGCTTGTTTGATGTTGGCTCAAGCAGGATTTCCATCTCCATTGTAATACTTGCATATTAACCGGATGTTCTGGCAATATTACAAGAATACTGCGTAGGACTCATAAAAATCTCTTACTTTTCACAGTGTGTGAGAAAGCAAGGAATAAATGGAAAGTGTCCTAATGAGACTTTTGATGATCTCGTGGATCTAGACTCGATAGTGCATTTTGATTTAGTGAGCGATGGCTGGAGAGGAGTGCCACCTTTTTCAATATCAGTCTATTCGGAGTGAATAAACCAATAGATAGCGTTTTGATCTCCGTGTGATTAAAACAAATACCTTTTAAGAGATATTTGAGTTAGCTGGGAAGGGTTGTGCATTGCATCACTGGGTCCATGATGTCTTTCTTCAATATCGAGAATCATTAAAAATGATCTCAATAGCATATGTATTGACCCGGTTTCTGCCTAAAGTTGTAAGGACGGCTTCTTTCTTTACACCCTTTATCTTTACATTTCTTTTTCATTCTTCAACCCCTTCAGTACTTACCAATACATCATTACTAGCACCTTGTTGTGATTGTTCCAGTGCTAGCATCAGTAATTAGTCGGTACTCTGCTGCGTTCACAATCTTTCTCCATCTTTCCTAGGACTTCTAATTCTATCTAGGGAATTGTCCTTGGGAAGATTCCATCGGCTCTGATGAATCATTGGACGAATACCTATTCCTACCACCCTTTTGTCACCACATCCGTCGTGAATAAAGCGTGTTTTGGGAAAGTATTGTCACCATGAAAAATCCTTGAAAATCACTTAAGGTACTTGTGATATTGAAATCAAGAGTTTTGTACCTAAAGTGTTTTGTTCATCAAAAACGCTCCCCCTTAACACGTGCTTTACACATATTAAGTTGGATTATCGTTAAGTCTTTTTCATCTTTTAGCCAAGTATCATTTAAGTCTCCTTAATCCCATTTTCTCCCCTTATCCAAAATGTTAACCATTAATATTTGGGATATTGAATGGATTAACCGGTCTTTGGGTAAAAATGAAATCAATGTTTGGCCATAGAACATATTAATGCTCCCCCTTAAATTAATAAGGGTTAATTGTAGTGCTTTAGTATGATATATTTTGAAAGATTTAGAATCTCGTTAGAAATTCTTGAAAAATTATCATACCTTAACACTACATCAAGCCATAAAAGCACAATATTCACAAAATTTACATATTCACAATTAAAACCAATATAGAGTGGACCTGAGATGTATGACCCATTAGATGGATCGTTGTAGTAACTTGTGGTGCACTCCATATGGTCTACCACCAACGAATCTTTCTAAGCTCCTTATCAATCTACATTCCCGGAGCTTTTCATCAATCTTCTTGATCACATATGTCGCCATATTCCGATAACCCGGATGCCAATCCTCAATCATTTCTGGTAATGACCAACCAGAATTAAGATGCTCCAATTTTCCTCTTACGTATATGAGAGTCCCATCACTGTATTTATGAAGCTCACCTACCCTCATAAACTTCATGATCCCACGACTATTCATGTAGAAAATCCCATACATCGGAACGGCAATGCCGGTATAGGGACATCTTTTGACATGTTGAGGTAGAACTTGATTCATTGGACGGGTCATATTAAGCTTCCTTTGGTAGCTTTCAACTCCCAATTGAAGATCTTCAACTCGTTTCTTGATAACAACGCTTCATGTGAACATATGAAGTGCTGTATTCAAGGCAATGATTTCTTCACGAGTAAGATGGGTAAGTTGATCACGGGTCATCATAAGCAACATGTCTTCGATATCTTCAAGGCGAATGATAGAAAAATCTCCCTGCTGTATCGTGTATTATTTGTCATCCTCCCTTTTTAGACGAATCTCCGTCACATGATGATAGCCATTCTTGGCTTCAGTTTTCAGTCCCAAAATACTTGAGATGAGAATATCGGATTTGACAATGTTACCTGAGTTGGCTAAGCAGCAACCTCTGTACGCCCTTCGGACTCGCTCGTCCCAATGTGATGCTCCTATAGCAGCATACATATCATAATTACGGCTTACCTTTGGAACCCAGAGTCGGTTTACCTTTTCCTCGATCCAGGGTATTGTCCCCCAATTAGCAGCTTTCAACAAGGTCAGGGAGGTTGCATACTTGGATGATCCCTTGAGGAGATACTCAAGATCATTGGTGACAAAGAAGTCAAGAGCAATTTGATTATCTTTAGAGGGATCAAGTGGAGGTGGAGCTCTTTCTGACTCATGAAGGCCTGGACTTTGAACGGTATTGAGAGCTTTCAGGACCTCGTCAGCATAATACTCGTACTCCATGCGGCTTAACCTGGTTTTGGCGTGAATTCTCTTGTCCTTTAGCGCTCTCTTCACCAAAGACGGAGTGACCGAAGATTTGAACTCATGAGCCAAGAATGCACACAAGTCTATCGGACTACGGATACGGAGATATAGAACATCTCTATCAGCGTCTGTGATTGGATCATATTTAGCAGCTGTCGTGATCCAAGCTTGTGGCGGTGCAGTTTCATCAATCTCCGATGTATCCGCCCAGTCCCGTGTGCTTGACTCGGGAACAGTAGATTGTGGTTCTTTTTGCAGAGGAGTAGAAACATGAACACTTGCTGGTTCTGATTCAGGCATTTCGGCGATATCATGAACAGGCGAGTGTTGTGCAGATTCAGGTTCAGTTACTGATTCTGCAATCACAGGAGAAACAAAAGAACTAACAAGATCAGTGGTAACAAGTATAGAAACAGAAACAAATGTACCGGGAATCGATGACGCAGTAGCAGCATTCACATCATGGCGCCACTTGGTTCGTCCTGACTCTGTAGAGGTGGACTTTTCCTTTCGGGCAGCATCTTTCTGAGACTTGGTACCAGACTTGGATGGTTTCTTTTTGCTGGCAACCTTGTCCCCTGTTTCATGCTGATCATGTTTACCACCATCATCCTCATCATCATCCCCGTTGCTACCCTTATTACTCTCCTCATTTAGATCACCACCATCACCATCATCATCATCATCACCATCATCATCATCATCACCATCATCCTCTTCTTCACCATCACCCTCTTCTTCACCATCACTGTCCTCCTGCTCACTATCTTCCTTTTCCTTCTCATCCAAGATGTGGTAAGGTACCACAATTCCAAACGTCTTAAACAATCGATCATCCTCCAAGATAGCTTCATTGAGTGCTTTGTAGAGTGTCCGCTGAATTTTAGACTTGTTAAAAGATCCAACTTCCTTCATACGAGCTTTGGGGATCTTCTTTAATTCAAAATCCATTAAGTCATATGCAATTTTGTAGGCTGACTCGGAAGGGTTGGACGACTTAATCATCAAGTTATCAGCCGCAAGTTTCCTCATCTCATCACACAGTTTTGGCATAAGGGACTCAACAGATTCTTTCACTCTCTCTACAATAGAAGCTTCAAGTGTTTCTTTCTGCTCCTTATATTTATCCTTTATATCTCGAAGTCTCGTAAATCGTGCTTCATACTTATCAGCTTCAGCCTGTTTGACATGAGCAAGTTCTTCTGCATGAGCTTTACGTGTCAACTCCATCTCTGCAGTGAACTTAGCTAGCATGTCTTCTTGGGCTTTCTTGGATGTCTCTTCACTTTCTACTCGTCGAAATAGCTCTTCTCAAAGTTGATCCATCTCTTTTCTTTGATTTTCCGTGTGTTTATCCAACATTTCTGCCATTACAAATGCAGCCATTGAAGATGGTGCAGAGCTACTCTGGGATGGTTGAAGAGGCACTGTTGTGATTACAGTACTCATGACGGAAGTAGGTGGAGGTGGAGGGAATGGTGTTGGCACCGGTCGGGTTGGTAAAGGCTGGATTGGTGGAGGTTGAGTTACAAGAGGCTGTGTAGTCACAATGATTGTTGTAGCACCGGACTCCTTCTCAACACTTGATGTATCAGCAATGGATGTCTCCTTCGATGCTGAGTAACGTTCGGGTGATCCAAACTCACTAATGTCATGTGGCTCCTCGTATTCTTCTTCAACATCCATCTGTGCACCCGAACCACTACCGCCCGTGTCTCTCCTACTCTTTTCAATAGCCATATTCATGAACTTTTTCTCAGTCTTTTGAGTTAGCTCGGGAGTAGGATCGTCATCAACATCTTCTTCATCGTGAAGAACAAGCTCGTCAGCCGTGCTCTTACCCTTCTTAGCCTCAGTCTTTTTCTTCTTGGTTTTGGGTTCAGATAAAGCAACTATTTGCATGCGTTTACCTTTACTCTTGACCGTAGTAGACGAGTCTTCTCCTGTCTGAAGGCTTGCCTTTTGATTCTTGATTTCTATTAGCAGTAGCTTGTAATCAGCAGAAGCTATAATCTTATCTGTCAGAAGATGACCGGGAATAGGACCAGGATTAACAGCACCAGAGGATCCTTCATGCGTTAGGTCCACAGTGTCATCAGCCTCTTCAGTGTGGTGACGGCTTGCTGCGCGCTTATCAATAGAGGCATCATTCTTCATAAAATAATGAATTATAAGCTTGATAAACCGAGGGTAAGGAAAGACATTAGCCTTCAGCTTCTTGTTTTGGAAGAGTTGAAAGTTAAATTCTTCCCACAACAAGGATGCATAATCTGTATTTAAGCCTTTATACATTCCATAGAAGATGTTCATAATTGGACCACGCATAGCATCATGCCCAGTTGTTTTAGGTGTAAGACATCTACTGAGGATACCAAAGATAGCTCTCCAAGGTTGACCCACTTTGGCGGTGGTAAAATCGGACACTACTCGTAGGTCAGGACATCCAAGAGCACGGAACATCTCCATGAGTTCGTCTTTTTTAGGGTTCCTTGAAAATGACAGACCTTTGGGTGTATCCCGAATTCCAAATATCTTGCGGAAGTCTGAAGCGGTGAGTGTCTGTTGCTTGTTGTCGAGGAAGAAGGTGATTTTGTTTGAAGTACTTTCCTTGGTAGCCCAGAATTCATACATGTAATCGAATGGCACCGAAGCAGTACTCCTTAAAGCATTCTTGAAGTGAGATTGATCAAGGATTGTTGAGGCGACTTTGAATCCATGGTGAGTGGATTGAGAAACTCCCTTCAACCGGTAATTGTTTGGTATGAACTTGAGGGCTTTTGCCTCGGCAATTGCGGCTGCTCTAGCATTTTAGAGTTCTTGCACGGTTGGATTAGTCATGGTGTCTTCTTAAGATAAGACATAAAAGGTTGATACACAGAACAATATATATACCATCTTCAAGTAATTATAACAAGCAAACGATTATCAATCCAATACTCCTTCGTTCGGAACACCTTCGTTCGGAACACCTTCGATCGGAACAACTTCGTTCGGAAATCATTCGTTCGGAACACCTTCGTTCAGAAGACATTCGTTCGGAACACCTTCGTTCGGAAGTCATTCGTCCGGAACACCTTCGTTCGGAAGTCATTCGTTCGGAACACCTTCGTTCGGAAGTCGTTCGTTCGGAACACCTTCGTTCGGAAGTCGTTCGTTCGGAACACCTTCGTTCGGAAGTCGTTCGTTCGGAACACCTTCGTTCGGAAGTCGTTCGTTCGGAACACCTTCGTTCGGAAGTCGTTCGTTCGGAACACCTTCGTTCTAAAATCGTTCGTTCGGAACACCTTCGTTCGGAAGTCGTTCGTTCGGAACACCTTCGTTCAGAAGTCATTCGTTCGGAACACCTTCGTTCGGAAGTTGTTCGTTCGGAACACCTTCGTTCGGAAGTTCTTCATTCGGAAGTTATTCGGTCGGAAGTTCTAAATCCTTGTTCATTCGGAATGCACTAAAATCGTTCTATCATGAATTATTCTAATAGCATTCGTGTGTTTTAAGGGATTCTAAGGCAACAAGACTCGTTCTAATGCTAATCCGAGCCAAACCCAGCTAAATCCCCTAATCAATTTGACCTAATTAAAGCATACGCCCTAATTTGATTAATTTAATTAAAACGAATTAATTAAGTGGATTAAAGGAAGAGTTAAACGAATTAGAGATTAAGAAACTGATGAGTGTACCTTATGGATCGAATGAAACGGATTATCTGATTAAAAACGTGATGGTTGTGAGCTTTGTGTGTGTGTTTGTGTGTGTTAATGGCGTCCAGGAAAAGAAAATAAGAGAAAGAAGATAAGAAAGAAAAGAGACGCGAGTGTTTGTTTGACTTAGGTCAACCTTCACTCTTTGTCACATTTAGTCCCTATGCTTTACCTTTTTCTTTTCGTTTCTAGCTACTAACAATCGTTAAACTTAACCACCGTAACCGATCACACAACTTAACCATCGCATCCTGTTAGCAAATAACCGAGACCTAAAGCAAGACCTGTCTCATTGAGCAAGCACAAGTCGTATTCTAAAGCACGTCCAATCATTAACCATTTAGCCAATTAATTTTCCTTGAACACTTTTGTAAACCTTTCTGATGACGAAGACGATTTAACATTTTCTCCCCCTTAAACGATGACCCGTTTTCTATTTAAAGAGCTGTAGTCATTGTTTAACGAGGCACATATTGATGAAAACATTTTCCAATTAATGTATTGAAAAGATTGATTCGTGGTGGCAATAACATTTCTCTTATTTAGACAAATTAATGCATTGAGACGTACACTAACTCGTGTTAGACCAAGTTGCAAAGTAAACTTGATCCCTTTGCATGATTTGGCTTGTAAATCATGCTCGAGAAAATTAATTCCCGTTGTGAGCCAACGTTTTCCAAGGAAATACGTGACTTTAATGCGAAAAGCGGGTTGCAGTCAGAAATAACTACAAGCCATAATGGGCATGTTTTAAAAATGTACAACTTTTATACGGACTTTATTTATGGCGCCGTGTCAATATTGATCGACATTTCTAAAGTCGTAAATATTACCGTACTAAAAGACATGCCCGATTTAAAAAGACGAAAATATTTTTGGGTTTTCTTGGTTTTATATTTTTTATGATTTTTCTTGGTTTTATATTTTTTTATGGTTTTTCTTGGTTTTATATTTTTTATGGTTTTTCAAGGTTTTATATTTTTGTATTTTTCTTTTTGTGGTTTATATATATACGATAATATACATGATCACGAACAAAGGATACGCATGAATAGTTTACCACCACTATTCTGCTGATTCTTCTGCCAACTCTTTGAGAGTCGTTGGAGAGAATGATTTCATGCCAAGCTTGTCGATCAAAAACTCGATTCGTCCTCGATCTAAGGCTTTGGTGAACATATCTGCCAGCTGATACTCAGTGGTGACAAAATACAGCTCGATCACTCCGTTTTCCACTTGCTCTTTAATGAAATGGTAGCGAATGTCGATGTGCTTTGCCCGGGAGTGTTGAACGTAGTTGCAGCAAAGGGCAATGGCGCTCTTGTTGTCACAATACATCGGGATTTTGTTGAATCCCAAACCGTAGTCAGTTAGTTGTGATCTCATCCAAAGGACTTGAGCACAACAACCGGACATGGCAATGTATTCAGCCTCCGTGCTAGAAATTGCAGCGCTTTTCTGCCTTTTTGAAGACCAACTAATCAATCTGTCTCCAAGGAGTTGCACAGACCCAGAAGTTCTACGCCTCGTGTCTTGACACCCAGCATGATCGGCATCTGCATATGATGTTAAAGCAATAGAGGAATCTTTCGGATACCATAGACCACGATGAAGTGTTCCTTTGAGATACCGAAAGATCCTTTTAACAGCATGTAGGTGCTTTTCGGTAGGCCGAGCCCGATATCGGGCACACATGCATACGGCAAATTGCAGATCAGGCCTGCTAGCAGTCAGATAGAGAAGGGTGCCGATCATCCCACGGTAGAGTTTTGGATCGACAATAGTCCCATTCCTATCTTCATCTAACTTGTATTTCTCCACCATTGGAGTGTCCACGGGGTCACAATTTTCAAAGTTATATTTCTTTAAAGATTCTAGAGCATATTTGGATTGATTAATAAAGATGCCTCTAGGATTCTGAGAAATTTGTAATCCTAAGAAAAATGAAAATTTCCCATCATTGACATCTGAAAGCGTGTGGACATTATTTTCTCAAAGCGGTTTGACAATTCTATGTTAGTGGCAGCAAATATTATATCATCAACATAAATTTGTACCAGTATCATGTCGTTGTCCTTCTTGAGAGTAAATAGAGTGGGGTCCACTTTGCCTTTGGAGAAACCTTCCGAAATGAGATATGTTGAAAGGAGATCATACCATGCGCTTGGAGCTTGTTTCAACCCATAGAGAGCCTTCTTAAGCTTGTACACATGATTAGGAAACTCCATACTAACGAACCCATCCGGTTGACTAACATAGACTTCTTCCCTTAGTTCACCATTCAAAAATTCCGTCTTCACATCCATTTGATAGACGATCATGTTCATATGAGCAGCATACGCAAGGAATAGTCTAATAGCCTCCAATCTTGCAACAGGAGCAAAAGATTCTTCAAAGTCGATACCCAAGGCTTGTTTGTATCCTCTAGCAACCAATCTAGCCTTATTCTTCAAGACTCCACCCATCTCATTGAGTTTAACCTTATAAACCCACAACAAAGTAAGGATGTTAACCTTGTAAGGGAGAGGAACTAATTCCCATACTTCAAGTCTTTGGAATTCATTTAGTTCCTCTTGCATGGCTTCAATCCAAGATGATTGAGTCATAGCATGTTGCCAGTTTTTAGGTTCAACTTCGGAGAGAAATGCATCAAAATAGCAATAGAGTGCACTCTCTTGTAATTGATGGCGTGTCGAGACTGGTCGATCGAGACCTCCAATAATATTCCTAATTGGGTGATCTTTTTTCCATTTGGTGCTGTGATTTTCAATCCGAGGTGGTCTGGAGTGAACGATTGTAGGAGCTTCTTTTGAGGTAGACGCGGCTGAAGCGTTTTCAGGTATCGGTATACCAAAGAATGGAAGCTCTTGTAGGTGAGCATATTCCAAATCGTGATCAATAGAATCCTCTTCAACATCATTAGGCACAAGTAAGGGTGAAGATTTAGGTGTAGTTTGAGAATTACTTGGTAGAGGTGCATCCGGTTCAATGTTAATTGAAGATGCATTTGATAAAGCTTCATTAGCTTGAGCAACAACTTCAGGGATTGGAGCTATCACTACAGGTGCTGGAACTTCATCATTTGGGGGATCAAAGAATTCATCAAACAAAGGTTGAAATAGTTTATCCCACTCGGGCCTTGTAGGTGGTAAAAATGATGTAGTAGTAGGATTATTGGGAACTAATCCGGAACTAATAACACCGGTTCCCATCTCATGAAGCGCGGGTTCAGAGCTGCGTTGCTCAGAAGCCATCGCTGTCAGCTCATCAAAATCTGCGTCCATAGTTTCTACTATCTTACCAAGACGACGGTTGTAAATTCGGTATGCTTTCTTGGAGGGTGAGTAACCAATGAAAATACCTATATCGGCTTTCGGTTGAAGTTTGCCCAAGTTCTCACTATTAATGTTTGGATAACAAAGAGCACCAAACACATGAAAGAATGAAACATCGGGTTTACGATCATGTAGAAGCTCGTAAGGTGTTTTTCCATGGCGTTTCCGAATGATAGAGCGGTTTTGGGTGAAACATGCAGTAGATACCGCTTCTGCCCATAAGAATAATGGAGCGTTCGCTTAAATCAGCATAGTCCTAGCAGCTTCCATAAGCGTACGATTCCGTCTTTCAACGACACCGTTTTGTTGTGGAGTACGTGCAGCGGATGTTTCATGTGAAATACCAACTTCTTCATAGTAATCACGAAGAGTCTGGTTGACGAACTCTGTTCCATTATCTGTACGAATACGGCGGACAGTAGTATTTAAACGTACCTGAATGAATTTCAGAAAAGTGATGATAGCCTTCGGTGCTTCATCCTTTGTACGTAGAAATCTAACCCATGTAAACCTGGAGAAATCATCCACAATAACAAGGATGAATTTCTTACTGCTCACACTTTCGGTTCGCATTGGCCCACAAAGATCCATATGCAAAAGATGAAGTTTTTCTTGATTGGTGTCTTCAGCTTTGGGCTTGTATGATTTCTTGGTGCTTTTCCCCCTTGAACACGCGGAACATAAATGGTCCTTGTGAAATTTGAGCTTTGGAAGACCGCGAACTAATTCGTTTTTAGCCAAATGATTAATAGCATCAAAATTGAGATGAGAGAATCTGCGATGCCATAACCATGACTTGGTCTTAGATGCTTTGGAGAGAAGACATACTGGAGAGGCGGCTGTTAGACACGTAATTATTCAAGTTTTTAGTGTTAATATCCCTTCGTTTTTGGCATAATAAATAGCAAAACGTGTATTTTTAGTGCATTTATCGTTTATATGTGTTATTTATTATTGTAGGTACGAATATTAAAGAAAAGGAGCAAAAACGAAGAAAAAGACCAAAAATGAGCCCGAGAAATCGAATTTGACGGTGCATTCGTGTTTTATTGGGCCGGCCCGACACCATTTAAATGTGTCGAACCGACCCATTAATACATATTTAGCCACAAAGGCCCAGCCGCCCAAAAAATACCACGCAACCCACCATGGCCCAAAAGCTAAAAAAAAGACTTGCAAAGGAATGAAGAAAAGAAGCCCAGACGCTAGCCCAAGAAAGGAGATTGGAGAGAGACTTGGATAAAAAAGAGACGCAGACATTAACATTCCACACACTCTTTTTTTCCCCTGCGTTTTTTTTAGATGTAGTTTTAGGATAGATCTTATTTTTCCTTTAAGTATTTTGGTTTAAGCAGATCTTCCACCATTTCCATATTTTTAAGATAGATCTTATCTTGTTTTCTTTTTTCTTTCATTTTATTTTTTCAATAGCTGTAGAGATATGCTGCGTCTTAAAAAGCAAATGGTAACATTCCATATATTTTATTTATACTCCTCACCTTAGTTTTAAGATAGCCTTTCTTTATGTTTTTTTTTCTTTTCCTAGCGTAGATAGGATAGATAACGCAGACATTCTATTTTTCTTTGATATTGTCTTATTTTTTATTATTAGGGGATAAATAGAATAGATAGATTTTGAAAATAGGCAGCACTTCTTTTTCTTTTTCCATGTCTAATTCTTTTTGTTCGTAGGAAGAAAACAAAGTCAGATCTACGCATATCAAATTATATTTTATCCTCATTTTTTTAATTCTAGTATCCTGCGTTTTTAATTTTTTTTGCTTTGAGGTTAATGAATTAAGATCTGATCTATCTTGAGGGAGATGCAAGACCCTGATGGGGTCAACCAAATTAATACAGAAATACAATCAATCCATCCTCAACCAAATTATGTAGTCATGTTGGATTTATTACATCTTAAATGTAGGCATTGTTGTCTTTATTTTCTACTTAACTCACCATTATTAAACTTTATTCACATTCTTGTTTTGTAGTCGCATAGTTTTTTTATATTAGTTTAGTTATCATTAAACCAATCATTAAAGATCTTTTACGAAGCATATTCTTTTAATTCTTAACGTCACAATATTTTAGTTATGAATTTTAGATTTATTTTAGTTATTAGATCGGGTGGCTAATAATCTTCCATCTTCGGCTCTTCGTTCATCGTTCATTTTTCGTGTTAAATTTTCTATCTCTTTTCTTATTTTATTTCATTAGCTTAAATATATCGTTATTATTGCATGTTTAGCTTTTATATCTTGATTCGAGTAGTTTGATTGTGCTTGTTTAGTTTAGCATCTTTATTGTCATTATTATTATGTTAGATATCTTTCGCTTTATAATTGTAGTTTAATTTTCGTCCTTATCGCTTTTATATATTTTAATATTTAGTCGTTAAAATTAGTAGATATAAATATAAAAATCAAAACCCTTTTTATTCAAGCATCAAACTTTAGACATAAACGCGGATTTCCATTCACACTTCGCCGGAACTACGATAACCTTTCGGGTGTACGAAAACGACTCAATCAAATGGCGCCGCTGCCGGCTCTGTGTGTAGCGATGTTTGCGTTGTGTTTTTAGTTGGTGACTTGAAGATCCTTTCTTTTTGAAAGTTTATTTTCGTATTTGTATATATATATAATAAATTTTTTTTTTAAAATCCAAAAAATATATAAAATTTATAAAAAGCAAAAATATTTTCTTATTTTATTTTATTTTCTTTATTACTATATATATCATTAAAAAAAAGAGTTTAAAAAAAATTATTCTTCTTTATCTTCTATTGTGTTTAATTCTTTTTCCCAACCCCTCTTATTTTTAATTCTTCATGGATTCATATTGTATAGGGTGTGGGTCGTCTGATAGTCAATCATGTTATTGGTGTTCATGCGAGCGGTGCGGTATGGCTATACCTAATCACAAATTTGGACATTGTTCATTTTGCAATTGGACCAATTCACACTTCACCTCTAATGACACTATCTCACACTCTCCCACATATGACGACCCGTATCCGCAACATGCACCGGGTTTTTCTCAATACCCGTGTTGCAATCATTATGGGGGCCCTCACGATACTTCTTATTGTCAGCCAATGAATTATTATGAGACAAATCCGTGTTCTCATTTTTCTTCACCGATGGATTATTATGAACCAAATATGTGTTCTAATTCTTCTCAACCGATGAATTATGAGCCACATCCGTGCTATAATTCCGGTTTTCAAAATTTTGAACCCCCACAAAACTCCGTCGTTCATCAACCTTCTTTTAAGGAACAAATTACTAGTTTGGATGAAATTCTAGAAAGCTTAAAACAACTCAAAATTAGCTTCCATGACGAAAGACAACAAGAGCAAGTATCTACTCTTAGTGTTTCTAGTCCTCCTCTTGTGCGTTCTTACTATTATGATGATGATGACGATGAGAATACTATTTCTTGGAATGATCTTTGTGCTCAATGTCCTAGTGCAATTGTAATTCCTTCTCTCGACTTGCCGGCTCTCGAGCCTAAGGATTCAACCACTCCTATTCTCGATTCTTCCACTACGGAGACCGATGCCTCTCTCATCATGGGGGATGAGGGTCTTATCACTATTCCTTGCGATGAGATTCTTATTCCAATCTAAAGTGAGCCTACGGTTGCTTCCGATAGTGACGATGAGTGTGAATCTCTTTCTAGTGATGATTCATTACCTCCCACCGACATCTTGGGAGACGATTCTTTGGCTTTCTCTAATCCTATTTTTGATCTCGATGATGATTTTACTTCTAGTGATGACGAGTCACTATCTGATGAAGACGTTCAGAAGGAAAATTTCAAGATTTATTCGAACCCTTTATTTGATTTTGATGACGCCTACATCTCTAGTGAGGTGAATCCTCTCTTTGAAGAGGGGATTGAGGACATTGATAGCTCCGACTCTCCTGCTATTGATGAGCATTCGTTGTTAGCCATGCCACCTCCCATCATAGAGGAGGTGGAAAAATTTGACCCTACCTCCCGTTTTATTCGGTCTGGAGAAGTGACGCGGGTGGTAGTTATGTCTTCTGATATTTCTCATATTATGTTGCCATCCCGTCCTACCATGTGCACACCCAAGCGGGTGATGTATCGCTTTTACTCTCCTCATTTCATACCAGGAAATGAGGATGAGTGTTTTGATCTTGGAGGAGACGTTGATGTTGCTATTACTTGTGATGTTTTACCGATTATCCCATAAACTCTTGCTTTGAGTTTCTATCAAGTGTCCTCGGGTGACACTTTGATATCTTTTTCTCCCACCCTCCCACCCTTGGTGAAGACGATTATTCTTAAGGATCGCCTTTATACCTATTTCTCGTATGTTATAAGAATCCTTCTGCTTTTCTTCACTTATACTGTGGATTCTTCTTCTTTATTCTCATCCGGTAATGAGGATAAGATCTTTGACCCTAGCATATCTGTTTTGAGCCAGTGGTGATTCTCTTGCTCCCCCATGGACCATTTAATTCGGGGTCGAGTCAGGCTCGTGACTCGGTTAACAAAAACAAGCGCTTCTCGGGAGGCAACCCGATGATCTATCCTTTTTTATTTATTTTCTAACATAAGTGTAGGGGCGTGCCTCCCTCCATGTGTGCTTGTTGGTATTTGTTTTTGTGTGCAGGGTTCCCTTGGACCGAGAAGACTTTCAGAGGGTTGATGTTGCTGTTTTCCATCATCTTCTTCATTCAGTCTCTGATCGATCTTCATGTCTATATCAGGGGAGTACTCAGTTCTCATCTTTATCCATACATATCTAATTGTGTTCTCCTTCTTACACTTGGAATTATAGCATTAGCCTTTTGTGTTCTTAAGTGTAGGGGTAGCACCTTATCACTTTGAACATTGAGGCCAATGTTCGGTTCTAAGTGTAGGGGGTTTATATCATATTGATCATATTCATGCCTACTTGTTTGCCCTCTTGCATCCTATTTTGATCAAATGTCTGTTTTTATTTTATTTTATTTCATTAAAAATAATAAAACGTTTTTGACCGTGCGTGATTGACTTGTCCCGTAGGCTAGAACAAAGGGGATCCCGACTCTGCCTGAGTGTTGATCTGGCTGCTCCCTTAACTTTTAGACTAAGCTTTTCGGAATTGTGCAAATAAAAATGCTAAACGTGGAGTAGTTGGTTCTCTTTAGAGCTTATATGAGTAACCTATGGCTTTTCCCCCCTAGATTATAACTAGATTAAATAAGTGTGTTTTTTTCAAGCCTTTGAACGTTAAAAATTGTGTTGTTATGCAAAAATAAATTCTTATGCAATTTTGATATAGAGTCCTAGTTCAACTTTTTATTTAAATTGAGTGAAAGCATACTTTCTTAAATTTGAAATAATGTTGCGTGAATAAATATGTTGAAAAAAAAATGATGAAAAAAAAAATGAAAAAAAAAGAGAAAAAAATAGCAAGAAAAAAAAAGAGAGAAAAAATATATATATATATTTGAAAAAAAAGAGAAAAAAAGAAAAAAGAAAAATAAATAATATGAATAAGAGTTTTATGTTTTTGTTGCTTTAATTATAATTGTGAGAAACTTGCTTTTTCTTAAATTTAAATCCGAAGTTGAACTAGAATTCGTCAATTTTGTATAAGAGTTTAGACGGTAATTGAGAATGTAGAAGTCAAAGGTCCCATGAGCTCCGATACTATTCTCGAGGGTGTAAAAACCTAGCCTCCTAAGCTTTGCTAAAGGACAAGCTGAGAAGAAAGTCGCTACATGGAGTGATCTCTCCTTTGAATCTTCATTCTCTAATTACCGTCGTTGTTTTTCATCTAAGTGTCTTTTATTAGCTTAGCGGTGATTTCAAGATCTTTGATTTAAAAATCCCGCCAATCCCGGTACTATTCTCCGTGGGGTGTCAAAAGCCCGGGTACTTAACCGATGAGGTTGGGACGTTCCGAGAAGAAAGCCGCTACATGGGAAAGGCCATTTTTGAATCTTAAATCTCGTCATTTTCGGTAAGACTAATATTCCACTTAGATGATTAGCAACCATAACAAATGTCGATTTGAACGATCAAAACTTTGAAAATAAACACACTTGCCTAATCTTTTATAATTATAGGAGTGAAAAGTTATATTTACATAGGTTATTAGTATAAGTTGTGTTAGCATTTTGCCAAAACGTTTGCACATGGAACTTTAGTTTAGTTGGGAGTAATAAAAAGAGGATGACGATATTTATTCCCTGGAGACACCCAGTTTGCGTGTTTCCCGTTCTATGATCCTTATACCTTAAATAAAAAGTCGAGCATGGCGGGTCACTATAGATTTTTATTTTTATTTTATTTTAGCAATTTCGAATAAAGTAGTTTTAAATTATTTTTGGATTTAACGTTTGTGATAATAGTTGCTTGGGGGCAAGCAACGTCTTAAGTGTAGGGGTGTGTTAGACACGTAATTATTCAAGTTTTTAGTGTTAATATCCCTTCGTTTTTGGCATAATAAATAGCAAAACGTGTATTTTTAGTGCATTTATCGTTTATATGTGTTATTTATTATTGTAGGTACGAATATTAAAGAAAAAGAGCAAAAACGAAGAAAAAGACCAAAAGTGAGCCCGAGAAATCGAATTTGACGGTGCATTCGTGTTTTATTGGGCCGGCCCGACACCATTTAAATGTGTCTAACCGACCTATTAATACATATTTAGCCACAAAGGCCCAGCCGCCCAAAAAATACCACGCAGCCCACCATGGCCCAAAAGCTAAAAAAAAGACTTGCAAAGGAATGAAGAAAAGAAGCCCAGACGCTAGCCCAAGAAAGGAGATTGGAGAGAGACTTGGATAAAAAAGAGACACAGACATTAACATTCCACACACTCTTTTTTTCCCCTGCGTTTTTTTTAGATGTAGTTTTAGGATAGATCTTATTTTTCCTGTAAGTATTTTGGTTTAAGCAGATCTTCCACCATTTCCATATTTTTAAGATAAATCTTATCTTGTTTTCTTTTTTCTTTCATTTTATTTTTTCAATAGCTGTAGAGATATGATGCGTCTTAAAAAGCAAATGGGAACATTCCATATATTTTATTTATACTCCTCACCTTAGTTTTAAGATAGCCTTTCTTTATGTTTTTTTTTTCTTTTCCTAGCGTAGATAGGATAGATAACGCAGACATTCTATTTTTCTTTGATATTGTCTTATTTTTTATTATTAGGGGATAAATAGAATAGATAGATTTTGAAAATAGGCAGCACTTCTTTTTCTTTTTCCATGTCTAATTCTTTTTGTTCGTAGGAAGAAAACAAAGTCAGATCTACGCATATCAAGTTATATTTTATCCTTATTTTTTTAATTCTAGTATCCTGCGTTTTTATTTTTTTTTGCTTTGAGGTTAATGAATTAAGATCTGATCTATCTTGAGGGAGATGCAAGACCCTGATGGGGTCAACCAAATTAATACAGAAATACAATCAATCCATCCTCAACCAAATTATGTAGTCATGTTGGATTTATTACATCTTAAATGTAGGCATTGTTGTCTTTATTTTCTACTTAACTCACCATTATTAAACTTTATTCACATTCTTGTTTTGTAGTCGCATAGTTTTTTTATATTAGTTTAGTTATCATTAAACCAATCATTAAAGATCTTTTACTAAGCATATTCTTTTAATTCTTAACGTCACAATATTTTAGTTATGAATTTTAGATTTATTTTAGTTATTAGACCGGGTGGCTAATAATCTTCCATCTTCGGCTCTTCGTTCATCGTTCATTTTTCGGGTTAAATTTTCTATCTCTTTTCTTATTTTATTTCATTAGCGTAAATATATCGTTATTATTGCATGTTTAGCTTTTATATCTTGATTCGAGTAGTTTGATTGTGCTTGTTTAGTTTAGCATCTTTATTGTCATTATTATTATGTTAGATATCTTTCGCTTTATAATTGTAGTTTAATTTTCGTCCTTATCGCTTATATATATTTTAATATTTAGTCGTTAAAATTAGTAGATTTAAATATAAAAATCAAAACCCTTTTTATTCAAGCATCAAACTTTAGACATAAACGCGGATTTCCATTCACACTTCGCCGGAACTACGATAACCTTTCGGGTGTACGAAAACGACTCAATCAGCGGCCATCATGTCTTGTAGGGAAAAAGTATAAGGATTTGCACCACGAGACCCCTTCAACAAGTCTTTTCCTTCCAAGTTGCGGATGAAACAAGTGTGTTGTCAAAAAGCAACCTCTAGGTTGGAATCACATAATTGTCCTACTGAAAATAAATTATGACCAAGACCTTCCACATAGTATACCCTTTAAATCGTAACATTTCCAATCTGATATTCACCATACCCCATTATCTTTGCAATATGATCATTACCGAATTTAACCGTTCCAAGAAACTTGCTGACGAAATTTCGGAGCATCGAGCGATCGCCGGTCATATGCTTTGAGCAACCGGAGTCCAAATACCAGAGGATGATTTGGACCACCTGAAAATATCACCAGACGAGGACAATGTATAGGTTTCGGAATCTGAATATTCCTTGTTATTAGCAGGTACAGATTTAATGATCTTAGATTTGCTAACCTTAGGTTTCTTAGATTTCCTAACCTTCTTCCTAGTTGGTGGTGTAGATTCAAGTTGGCTTAAATCCTGAGGTATTTCTTCAGTGATAGGCACTATAGTGGGGGCTGACCTAATTACAGGGCGCGATTTCCATACTTTAGTGCTAGTGTGCCTAATTAAAGGACGCTGAGACCTAACCTCAATGGATGCATTCCTAGTTAAAGGGCACATTTGTCCATCTAATGTAAAGGTCCTACCAGTGGGATGCCATTGACATCCAACTTGGGTACGAGTTCTCCTAGTTGGCTTCCATTCAAGATCATTCCTAATGGCATTCATTTCATTCACATGATCAATAAGACACAAATCATGACGTTGGGAAAACATGCATTCATTACAATTCCAACATTTCAAATTAGAATTCACAAATGGTTTAGGCTTCTTCACAGGCGTAGAGCTTTTAGTCTTAACATGATTCTTTTTATTTAAATCTGAAATAACATTCCTAGGGTGAGCTTCTACTTTCTTCTTGATGGTACTACTAGTGGAGGGCTTGATCTTATCTTTCTTGAGTGGCGATCCTTTAGCCTTAGTAGACTCTTTTAATCCTGTAGAAGGCAAAGTGGGAACATTAGCAACAGATTTTAAAGGTGCCTTAGTTGATGGTGCCAATGACGGTTTTGCTCCTGGGGTCTTATTGAATGGATTTACAGCAATGGGTCGATTAGTGAGTAGTGCAGAACCCGGTTTTCCTATGTATTGAAAATATGCTAAGCAATATTGAACTCGCTGAATATATGCATGAGCTGAATAATAGTAACTTCTTGAGGGATCTAAAGCATACAAATCATCTAAAATATCCCTAACAAGGTCCACGTGCTTGATTGCATTCATCATATAAACATCGTAAGTATCCGAATTTTGCTTATGGCGCGGGTTCTTATAGTTCACTACTAAATTGGTCGATGGAGCACTAGAGGACAGTGCAGAGTTGGTAGCTAAGTTATTAACAACTTCTTGTCGGGTGAGAAGAAGTATCTCCTTTAACTCGGCCAAAACCATGTTTTTGTCAATGAGCTGGATATTTAAGTCAGAGATTTCCTAACAATTTTGGTTCAATTGTTGAACATAAGATTGTTGTTGTGCCGCATTAAAAGTGAAGCGTTCTTCTAGTGAACCATAAAGATTGGACATTCCCTGTCTTGCACGATCCATCTCCCCTAGAATAGACGAAAGTCTAGTTTCTTAGCACTGGTTTTTAGACTCTGCAGCCTCTATTTCCAATTTTAGTGTTTCGTTCGATGACACATCTCTCTTTAATCTCATAATCTCTTCCTCTAATGCCTTAACTATCTCAATCATCTTGTCACTCGTCTCAACACTGTTTTCACAACCATTTGTTATCAAAAGATCCTCATTTTAAGTTTGCTGTTTTAATTCTAAAGATATACAATGTTGTTCAAGTTGATTAAAGCGTTTTGTAAGTAAATTGTAAGAATCTTGAAGCTTTAAAAATTCAGTGTTAGACTCGTGACAAGAATGATTATCTACCTCATTTACAGTATCAGCAACATTTACAGAGAGATCACACACATCATCACATATATTCACAGCATCACATTTAATCATAGCGGATGTAAGCTCATTCAAATAATTAACATTCACAGTAGTAAGCATATCACACGAAATTAATTGGGACAAGAATCGGTCATATTCGGATAAAATCTTTTCCTTTTCAATTAATTGGAGTGGTTCGTAAGCGGTGTCCATTTCATAAAACACTTTTTGAACTTCTTTAATTTCAAACTCGATATTTTCCGAAAGAGATGAAAAACTTCCTTTTAGACTTTCGACAAACGGATTGATCTCATTCTTAAACACCTCGTTCATGTGTTTGAAAGCCCATTCTCCGGCGTTTAGACCATTTGAAGTCGTACATTCCCGGATGACCTTGTCAAAACTAGCAAAGTATTGATTAATCTCTTGCAAGTTCATCCATACAGTGCTAACAGGTGGAAGATCCTTTGGAATTTCCTTAGGTCCTTCCATTTTGACAAGTGTAGGAAGTGTACTAGGGTTTTCTTCATTTAACATGTAGGTTGGTTCTGTGATGAGATCTTTATCCATATGGAAGCGAATTCTAAAGTCCGTTTTTGCAAGCTCCTGATTCATTTTAAAATAATCACAATGGGGATATTTTGCAAAGTTGTATGACCGATTCTCATCAACTAGATCCCTATTTGTGCGATCCTCGAAAATAACAATGGGATCTAAGACCAATCCTAATTGAGTTGCATTATAAAGTCTTGGACTATGGATAAAAGCTTGTCTTGCATACCGTGGGTTAGGGGGAAGGTCTTTTTGATGCGATAAGTTAAATTCTCTAAACGATGCGTCAAATAAGTGCACTAGTTGAGAGGCAGCGTATTGTCTTAAAAGCAAATAATCTAAACTTCTAATCTTATTAGCCGCATTAATTTCCATTTCATTCTTTTTAGACTCGAGTAATTTAAAATCCGTTTGAAGTTTGTGAAAATTAGTGACCACTAACTCTTTTTCTTTAAGTTCGTTGGAAAGATCTACTCTAAAGGTTTCAATTTCTTGCAAATGACCCATTTGTTTGTTTCGAAAATGATCATATTCGGGATTTGTTAGAACATTGGATGAAGGAACTAATTCCAAAGTTTGAACTTTTTCGTTGCACAAGGCAAGCTCAGCAGACAAATTCTTATTCTTAGCTAG
Organism: Glebionis coronaria; assembly: GCA_025667525.1. Taxonomy (NCBI): domain Eukaryota; kingdom Viridiplantae; phylum Streptophyta; class Magnoliopsida; order Asterales; family Asteraceae; genus Glebionis; species Glebionis coronaria. The sequence goes on along the minus strand of JANFOE010001508.1, from coordinate 153,623 downwards.
GGTTTCTAAGAGTGCAGTATTCATTTGGCTGTGTAATTTTGCAGGAACCATGACCAAATCTTGTTGAGCAGGAATATGCGTATGCGAAATGGCTCCCGGTTGTGATTCACTCAAAGTATGGGGACTCACATTGATATTACTATCATTGATTGTCTCCTTATTTGAAAGACTCACCACCGAAGACTCATTCGGATCAGCACCCTCTTGCCCAACTTAATGTGGTTGAATACTAGTATCAGTGGTATTAGTAAGTACCTCAGATATTTTATCTGACCCAAAGCTAGAGATAGTTTCCATAAGAGCTGCCTGAGCAGATTGAAGATCATCACAGTCTGAATCGTAAGCATCCAGATCATCTGCTTGGTATGCTGCATTCTGTGTAGTGACAACTTCTTGTTCCGCAATCCCTGAATCAGCAAGAAATGCAAGCTCCTCTTCATCAAGTTCATGTCCTTGTGCCTGAGCGTTCACCAAATAAATCTTCTCTGCAAACCATTGACCATCCCTTCTCCTCTTGGGTTTTGTGCAATCCTTATACATGTTACCTTCTTCCTTACAGTTGTAGCATGTAATCATTCTCAACTTACCTGTGGAATTAGCCCGTGGAGGAGTGTTGACCATTGGAGCAGGATTGACCATGCGTGCATTGGTGGTTGATGTAGTGGGTCTCCCCTTATAAGGTTGAATAGATTGAACCATTACCCTGCCATTCTCAATGGTAACTTGTTGTCGAGAATTGGATGAATTCCTTAGCTGATTGTTAGTAGGAGCTGGTCCTCTAAATCCTCGTTTGCTCAATGTCCTTATGAGATAAGCAGACATAGTGGCTAACACTTCAACTGGGTCAGTTCCTTGTTTGAATTCAGGAATGGAAACTTCATCATTATCACAATACATTGCTTGGTCTTGTTGAGCGGCATAAGCACTAGAAGGAATACTCATGTGGTCAGAATAGCTTGATGGATATGCTGCATTTTCTTGATAAGAAGAGTATGATGACTGAGCATAAGGTGCAATGCTTGCTGGTGAATATGGGTTAGGTTGTGAGGCATATTGTGATGCTTGTGGTTCTCTCTGAGACGAAGGTACATTAAACCGATATTGTTGCTGATGTGAGGTGGGTGGTTGCGGTAGAATCGAATATTGGGGGAAGCTTGGAGTCATGTACGGTGATGGATGATAGGCTTGGTGTCCCATGATATAAGGAGTGTTGTTGTATGACAAGCTTGGTTGATTTGCCATCAAAGCTAAAGAATTAGGGTACATACCTCGAGGCGAACGGTGCATGATCACGTGCTTCTCATGCTGCTGGAGCAAAGCATAGAGTTGATCCAAATTGCACTTATGCAAATCCCTAGTTAACTTAACATCAGTAATATACTCACCCCATTCAGCTTGAGGTAAAGTATTCAAAAACTTGGTGTTAACCTGGAATGAAGCAATCACGAGATTGTATACATTCAAATCATTCATGAGAGTAGTGAATCTGAAGTAGTAGTGGTGAAGCGTTTCCCCTGGACTGTACGTGAATCTATCAAATAGATCATACAACTAACATTCCCGTTCCTGTTTAGTAAGAGATGTACCTTGTAGCAAAACCTTTAGACATTCCCATAAATCCTTTGCGACCGTATATTGACTTACCATTCGATAGATGTCATGTGGAAGAGCTTGGAGAATGGTTTGAAGAGCCTTTTCGTCTGCATCGGCAATAAGTTGTTGAGCTGGTGTAAGTTCTTCAAACTCCCGTGGTCGAGTCACATTGTTAACAACGATGGTACCATAATCAAGTGGACCATTTAGAATTGACTTGACCATAAGCCTCCCATATGTCGGTTTTCCCTTAATGTATGACATCATACGGCCTTGCCATGCTTCAAAGACTTCTTTAATGAGCATTGGAGGGTGATTATCCGTTCCCGTAATGACGGAAATATCCGTAAGTGATGTCATTTGAGGCATTAATGAATTCGGATTCATTTTGATCACTTTAAAGAGTCAAAGATTATCGGTTGATCGAGCAGTGAAGTAAAGTTGTGAGTTGTGTTGAGTTTTTGTGAAAGTAACCAAGATTAAATCCTCTAAAAATCGTCGAAAAAACAAGTAAAATATCCCTTGGTTCGGAACAATTGTTGATTCGGAAGAAATTGGTTCGGAACTTCCTTGATCCGGAAAAGTGTTGATTTGGAAGATTTGGTTCGGAACTTCTTTGATCTGGAACTGTTGGTTCGAAAGATATTTGTTCGGAACTTCTTTGATCCGGAACTGTTGGTTCGGAAGATATTGGTTCAGAACTTCTTTGATCCGGAACTGTTGGTTCGGAAGATATTGGTTCGGAACTTCTTTGATCCGGAACTGTTGGTTCGGAAGATATTGGTTCGGAACTTCTTTGATCCGGAACTGTTGGTTCGGAAGATATTGGTTCGGAACTTCTTTGATCCGGAACTGTTGGTTCGGAAGATATTGGTTCGGAACTTCTTTGACCCGGAAGAAATTGGTTTGGTTCGGAATTTACTGGAAGAAGGCTAGTTCGTGTGTTTAACAGTCAACTAAAAATATTAAGAACGAACCCAGATTTTTACCAAATTACCCGAAAAGTTTTGTGATTTCTACCAAAAGAAGTAAAACCCAATACTTATCTTCTAATCCCACCAACAAAATCACCAAAAACTTCAAGAATCAAGATAGTGTTGGGAATAAAATTAGCTAAGTCACTGGAACGCTGACAAGAGGAAATTGGACGCTGACAAGAGTAAACGGGGCGTTGACAGATGAGACGCTGATAAGAATTATCAAGGCGTTGACAAGAAGAATCTTAAGACAAAGACAAGGACTAAATCTGCCAATGATGAATTCTTCAAGCTGGTGGACAAAATATGAAGATAAGAATTCAGAATATATTCTTAATGTTTAAAAAGATTTAGTCAATAAGTTATGTTTATCTTATGTCTTTTCCTAAAATAGTTGATCTTATCTTTTTGTACAAGGCTCCTTAAACCTATAAAAGGAGGCCTTAGGGTAAGACATAAAACACATCTTTTTCACACATCTCTTCCACATATCTCATAACACTTTGATTGTAATCTTTCATTGATATTATTAATCAAAGTGAAAGTTTGGTTTACTTTGTTTTGTCTAAGTGTTTAATTCCGCATAACACTTAGTTTGTTCAATACAACAAAGTTTCTCTACGTGTTAAACTTGATTTAATCTCGTTAACACAAAGCTAAATCGATCTAAGTTTGGGATAAACAAGTGGTTTCAGAGCTTGTTGAGAAACTTTGATTTGAAGAACGAGATCCAATATCGTGAGGTGAACCAAGCTAAGGAAGAAGGTGAAGAAGAATCTGATGATGTTTTCAGTTAAGGCCACGTCTACTTCAAATTCAACAAGTTCCAATTCATCTTCATGTTCTGATAGTGAGGTATTTGATAACTCTTCTTGTAGGTTAAATACTGAAAGAATTAACAAAGAGGTTTTAAGATTGTTAGGAGATGTGAGTACTGAGAGATGCAAGTTGTCTAACTATCAAATTGCTCTCACTCAAACTGAAAAGACAGTTTCTGAGTATAAGAAAATGGAATTTGACCTAAAAGATAAAATAAATATCTTAAAACATGATTTAAATCAAAGTAATGATATTAGAAACATCATGAATAGGGTCAATGGTGAATTACAGGCTAAGTTAGATGAGGCTATCAAGAATAAGGATAACGTAGACCTTAAAATTCAGAGATTTGATAAGGCCTCACAAACCCTAGGAGAATGTGTTAGTAAACAGAGGGACTATAGGGATATGTCTGGATTGGGTTGAAAGAATATGTTGCCGTTCCACCACCTGCTGGGGATTTCTATGGTGTCCAAAGAAAGGACTTATCTTGGACTGGTATTCCAGAACTCCAAGAAGAGGAATTTATTCCTCCACCTAGAGTTCTTTCCCCAGTTGAGGAATATCAACAAAAGGTTATTGACCTAGAAGAGTGGAAAAAGGCCAACCCCACTTTATTTGTCAAAGGTGGGATACTTAGTGAGAGTCCATTTGTGCCTACACCCATTGAGAGTCCAGTTGTATCTACACCTATAACTGTGACAAATCCCATCACTAGAAAAGCTGTTAATCTTGGCTCCCCAATTAAGAAACAACCTAGTGTTAAATACGCTGAAATGTATAGGAAACCTAGGTCATTCAGAAGCCAAGCAATTGTTAATGGAACAGGGTTTTATCAGTCTAAGCCTAAGTTTGTGTCCAAAAAGGATTTTTACTCATGTGGGAGCTTCTCACATTTGTCCTATAATTGTGTCAGTGGATACAATTCATTTGCTGACAATAGGTCATCTAATGTCAACCATAGACCTTTTGTCCACACTAGACCACAGGCTACTAGACCAGCTCCTTTCTTCTCTAAGGCAGCTAATACCCATGGACAACGGCCCTTTCAAAAGACCAACACCTTGTCAAACAGACAATATGTTCCTGTAGAAAACCCTAATTTGGGCGCTGATAAGAACAAATTCAGCGCTGACAAGAACAAATTCAGCGCTGACAGGAACAAATTCAACGCTGACAAGGACAAATGCAGCGCTGACAGCTCCAAGTTTGGTATGAGACCTTATTTTAGACCATATAAACAAAGATACTTGGTTAGTAAGGGTCAAGGGTCTAGGGCATCATCCCACATAACTTGGAAACCTAAACAAGAGCAAAACTCTAATTTTAATGGTATTTCAATGACTTGCAATAGATTTAAATATCTTGAAAAGGTCATTAATAGTCTCATTGGAACAAATTGGGTGTTTAGGTCACAAAGGGATGAACGGGGATTTATGGTAAAGAATAAGACCACTCTAGTTGAACAACTAGATAGATCCAAGTCTGACAAGGCTTGGATCTCCAAAGGAAACTAATTTGTTTTCTTTTTGAGCAGCCTATCCAAAAGCAGGTTAATGATCAAGGATATTGGGATAGTGGATTCTCAAGGAACATGCATTGTTGGTCTTTCCATTGATATTATTTTTATCTACTGACATGTTATCTCTACCCATTATCATGGGATAGGGTAGCCTCTGTTGGTGTGTGTTTTTGTGGTTTTTGTCTAACTATGTAGGAATGTGGAGCTACATTTGGATGGATACAGAATTGCAAACTTTTATTTATTATGGTTGGAGTGTTTACATTCCTATCTTGAGATAAAATTTTGCTTCTTCACATATAATGATTTGTATGCTTTTGTTAAGGGGAGGTAAACCTTTAGGTTTTGGGTACTCTTAGAGCACTCTTACACAATTCTAGATTGTGTCCACAGGTGAGTGGGGGTTAGAAATGATGATGGCTCTTTCCTTATGAAATTGTTGGAATTTCTAAACCTCAAGGCACTGTAGCATGCACGCAATTTATTTTGCATGCATGCTGCCAAGACTTTTGACCTAGAATTGGGTGTGGTCGTATGGGTGACTTGGGGTAGATATATTTTTGGGCTTACTTGGGGAGTTGCAAAGGTTTTATACGAGTTAAATTTCTCTTTGGGGCATTTGTGAACAAAGGACTCTAGAGTTCATGTGTGTCTATCATGCTTTTGCATGAGTGTATGCATGAACAGTGTTTGTCATTCTTGCTTATTAGAGACTAGTTAATTTCCTTAGGATTATTACCTTTGTTTGTGTTTTAACTAAGGTTTTATAGGATTCTCAAGTACATTTTATGCTATGCCATCTTAGCTGATGTCATTTTTAATTTTTTTTTATAGACCCAAAACGTTTCTTCACCCTTACATTTTTCAAATTTTTGGATATCTGGAAGCCTAATGATCATTGAGATGTTTTTCCTAGTGATTTACATCTAGTAGAAGCAGAGATCACTTTCACAAGGGTGTATAGTGTTATGGAGATGGCTAAGACAATTGGCACTAGCTTTAATGCAGGTCAAGTCAGTCGTATCATCAGTAAGTCCATCCCAATGTCCTATGAATCAACATTGAGGATTCATTTCCTGAATGTGGATGAGGACAGTATGAAACATTTGACATTAATGGAATTGACGAAAATCTGTCTTAGCTTGTAAAAGCATAATACATAAATGGTACAAATTGTCAAGGATCATAGTTTTGAACTGATAGACTTGTTGTTTTGGAAGCTGATGCAAGGAGGACGTTCTTGGTTCCGTCCTTGTATATTGATCTTGGAGAGGAGTCTTAAAAAGGGGAGGAGCAATCGAATTTGAGTGACAAAAGTAATAAAGAAAGCTCCAAAGACTCTACATGTGCTGAAGATGATTAAGACCAAGTAAAGGCTAACTATACAAGTGATTTGAGTGATTGACTTTTCGAGATTTATTATTACTCAAATTCAGGGATAAGTATATTTGTAAGAATCCTCTCTGTATGTTTTATTTTATTCAGAAACTTGATTAATAGAGTAGATATCAAGTTTAGGGGAGTAATGTTGGGAATAAAATTAGCTAAGTCACTGGAACGCTGACAAGAGGAAATTGGACGCTGACAAGAGTAAACGGGGCGCTGACAGATGAGACGCTGATAAGAATTATCAAGGCGTTGACAAGAAGAATCTTAAGACAAAGACAAGGACTAAATCTGCCAATGATGAATTCTTCAAGCTGGTGGACAAAATATGAAGATAAGAATTCAGAATATATTCTTAATGTTTAAAAAGATTTAGTCAATAAGTTATGTTTATCTTATGTCTTTTCCTAAAATAGTTGATCTTATCTTTTTGTACAAGGCTCCTTAAACATATAAAAGGATGCCTTAGGGTTAGACATAAAACACATCTTTTTCACACATCTCTTCCACATATCTCATAACACTTTCATTGTAATCTTTCATTGATATTATTAATCAAAGTGAAAGTTTGGTTTACTTTGTTTTGTCTAAGTGTTTAATTCCGCATAACACTTAGTTTGTTCAATACAACAAAGTTTCTCTACGTGTTAAAATTGATTTAATCTCATTAACACAAAGCTAAATCAATCTAAGTTTGGGATCAACAGATAGATTTTCCTAAAAATCACTAATACAATCAAAAACTAAAGAACAACACAAATCATTACCTTAAATCACCCCATGGCGCTCTGATACCAATTGTAGAATAGTGATAATCTTATGAATCAATAAGGTGGGTTGAAGGTTCTATAGAGAGAAAGTAGTGAGAGAAAGTGAGAGAGAAAATGTGTGTGTTTTATTCAAAATGGAATGAAAACTAACCAACAACCAACCCCTTTCCATGGTGGAAAGGGGTATTTATATCCAAGCCACTAATGGGCTTGGGCCGACCCATGACAAGCCCATGGGCCGGTTTTTACTTAACTAAATAAGAAAACATTAACTACGAGCTATACAACATTAATAATATTGTGGAGTGACCGATACTTCTAATATACGTTAAAAACGTATTTCTAACAAAAAGAAAGAAGGAAGCAACAACACCTTCCCCTTCCCCTATATATAGTTTCCTAATATGTCATTAGGAAGAGAGTTTTTTTATTTTTTTGTTTTTTAAGGTGTAGGTGTTTTACTTTCTCTCTCTAGCTTTTCTTTCAACTTGTTTAATCTTTCATGTTTTAATCTTGTAATTTGAATCTTAATCTTCAATTTAATCAAGCTTTTTAGTTAATTCTTATTCTACCTTTCTTAATCATAATCTATTGTTTTGTCTAATTAATCATGTAGTTGGGTTAATTTTTTGATTGTGTGATTGATTTGCTTATTAGATTGTGCTTATTGATTTGGTGTGTTTGATGTTTTAGTTTATTGTGCTTATTGCTTATTAGTATTTAGCTTATTTTTAATCAAGTGGTTTTATTAGCTTAAATCTTTTAAAAGTTCATTTTCAATTTTTAGCTTATTTAGTATTTTCATAGTTTTTAAATTGTGACTTATTTGCTTTTTCTTAAAATCAAATTAGTTAAGTTTTTAGTTAAGTGCTTATTGTGATTTTGCTTATTTTGAGTTAATCCAGGTTTTCAAAACCCTCTTATTCCGAACTAGCTTTGAATACTGTCATTTCGAATTAAGTGGGAACTAAGATATTATGGATAAGGTTCTAAACCATTATTCCGGATTAGTATCAAAAATTTATCCAGAATTAGATTGAAATTAAACTTATTCCGGATTATATGCTATTTCTTTTCCCGACTTGTGTGCAAATTTCATTTCCCAAATTAGCAGTCTAACACCATATTCCAGATTAACCTAAAAAGTTCACATTCCGGATTAGGATTGATATTTAGATCCCGAATTGCATGCAAACTTGTCATTCAGAATTGTTCAAAAACTAGCTCATTCCGGATAAGGTTGATTTTTACTTATTCCGGATTAGCTAGGGAGTGGTATTCCGGATTGTTTTGAATTTTCATATCCCGGATTGTGTACGAGAATAGATTCCGGATTACTAACATTTTTGTGGATTCCGCATTAATTCAAAGACACGGGTTCCAGATTAGAACTTTCTCTTGTATTCCGAATTTTGTGTGGATTTTGTATTCCGGATAAGATTTGGAAATTGATTCCGAATTAGGTCTTGGGCATACATTCCGGACTAGACTTTTATTTTTGTATTCCGACTTATATTCTATTTTGTTTTCCCGAATTGTTTTCAAACCTTTATTTTTCCCGCCATTTTTACTTAGTTTAATTTTCAAAGTGTTTTGTCCTAGTTATTTTCAAGTTTACATTTTTATAAAGTTTTAAGTTTTCAAATTTACTTTTTATCAAGTTTAATCTTTCGTCAATTATTTTAAAAGTCTTAATTTTTAGTTTAATCTTTTCAAGTTTTCAAATTTATTTCTTAAATAGTTAATCACCTTTAGTTTCTTTTACCAAGTTCTACTTTGCAGCATTCATTCTGGATAAGCACTCAAGGTTAGACATCCTTCCTTTATTTTTATGTTTAATAGCTTTAACGTTTATAAACTTAGATAATCAAAAGCTCCCCCTTTTATTTACGAAAGAAAATAATTCCACCTTAAACCGTGATCAATTCGATTAGATACCGAGAACGAACGAGTACACATATGCAAAAGTTGTCATATTAAACGCACAAAAGTGCGGCGCACATTGTCAGAAGTGCGACACACATTCCCGTATCCAAAGTGCGGCACACTTTCGGATAAATGCGGCGCACATTTCCTCTCAGTCATCACTATAAATAGGAGCCACTTCTACACATACAACACATCTCATCTTTCATGTAAAACCCGCATTAAAATACCATGAACAGTAAATGTGACAATTCATCAATTTATGGTTGATATTTTATTCTCAATATTTATTTGAAAACATTACTTTAATGTTACAATATGAACTCACTTATTTTCGGGAAGAAATTTGGATTTACGTCTTGAAGTAGCATCGACTACGTTTAAACCGGAGGATTCTACGTTACGTGCTTACGTTTACATACACCGTCTTTGGTGACAGTCCGACATTTCAGAAAATAAATTTATCCGTGAATATTATTTTGGAGTTTTAAATTTGTGTTAGTTCATAAACTCACAAATTTACGAGAAGAGATTAGGACTTACGATTTTATTTTAACGTCCTTTACGACTAAACCGGAAACCTTAGGATTACGTATTTACGTTTTTGAACTCCGTTTTTGATGAGACAATTTTTATTGGATTCGTTTTGTGACGTTGATTCATAATTTATAAAAATGTTTTTCGTAAAACGACCCGAGGGCACGCAAATAGAGGAAACTAGAATCGAGGAATACCCGTAAATTAGTGGGATGAGACAAGTATACACTTGTCCCACCCCACTATATGGGACGGCTACAACAAGGCACCACATCACAAGATGTGGCAACCATGTAGCTCATTACTTACATGTGTAAGCTAAAGCTTACAATGTAAGCCACTTCCATCAAAACCACTAGCAACAAACTACTTCCTCATTTCCCATCCATGCAAAACACATACTCTCTCTCTCTCTAAGCCATTTTGGTCGTCCCTCATCACTCACAAACACCCATCATTGATCAAATTTAACCACAAAATCTTATGTTGTTCATACACATGTTGAAGCCCTCTTGAAGCTCTCTTGAATGGTGGTGATTATAACATCCAAGGAGGAGTTTCCATGGATTCTTGGGGCTGATTTTCCACAAGGAGTTTATGAAGATTGGTGGTCTTTAAGATGGTCTTGGTGCATCACAAGTTTCTCCATCAAAATCCATGTTTTGATCAACCTACATCATCATGGTGGTATAAAGATTGTTCTCCTCAACTTCTTGTTATTTTTTATTATTTAAACTTGTATTTCTTTTACTTATGTATATGTATATGATGATTAATGATGATTAAAAATATTGTGTGGGGATTTGGTGTTGATAAACATGCTTAAAAAGATGAAAAACTATAAGAAATAAGGTTAAAATCTTGTTTAAATTTGTTGGCTGTATAAAACAGTAAAGAATCAAATGATAAACTGATAAAAATGGCATAGATTAATGAATTTACAGTAAGCTATGGGTCTTGTACATATGTGAGAGTTGGCCATGCAATGGAATCATTGTAATGAGTGAGATATGATCAAAACAAGTTTAGGGTACAAATCTGAGTTTACTGTTTTGGACGATTTTTAGAAACTATTTGGAGGATGATTCAACAGTAGCTATAGAAGAGTTAAATGGAGAAAATATCATGTAGTTTATGTGATAAAAATTTGAGCTTCTATCTCCATATAGAACTCTAGATATGGCAGTTTTGGTGAAGATGAAAATAAAAATCAGATTTTGGAAATTAAAGTATAATACTATTATATAAGCACTCAAAATTATATTGTATAAAATGTAAAGTTAAAATCCACTAACTCATGAATTTTATTTATATAAATATGTACAATGATAAATAAGTGGACATTTTATAAAAATGGTAACTTGTTATGTTTTATAAGTTATAAAACTATAAACATGATTTTTACGACTCTTTCGGCTATTACCGTAAAATTAACGTTTTTGTTAAATAAAACTTAGACGGTTGGACCCGTCTAATGTGAACTTTATAAAACTCATATACTGATATATAAACATGTATAACAAGTAAAAACCGATAAAACCCGAACTATATAACATACGGACGTTAACGGACTAAATTAACGTTATTGGACCAATAATACAACAAAATGGACTAAAACACTTATAAACTTATTTATCGGACTTAACTCATTTAGGACCAACTTGTAAAGTATAGATACTGATAATATAATTATAACATGGATTAATACAAGTTAAAGAACTTATAATAAGTTTATTGGACTTAAAACACGTAAATAGGTAAAACTAGTAAACTAGTATAAACGTTATCGACACATAACACTAAAATGAGTAAACGAGAATATGTAAACCCACTTGATCATCATATATATATAATCATCATATGTATACATAATTGTTATTTTTATAAAGTCATTGGACATGAGTCTAAGACGAGTATTATTTGTTTAGGTTTCCGTGATTGAAGCACGTACCGTACATCCGAATCGCCGATAACCGCCTTCCCACATCAACGTGAGTTCATAGCCTCGCACTCTTTTAAATGTTTTTATAAATGTTTTATAAACCCGCGAGGGAGATAACATGTTAGTTTTTATTAAATAGGACACCATTTGTCCCGATTGCTTGTTTATTGGTTTGGACCCGAATGATTGTATGACCCGATTGTATGACCCGATAAATGATTAAAGGACCCGATAGATGAAATAAAATGGATTATTAAAGTTAGGTTATGTCACTAAAAGTCCCATTAGCATGAATTGTGAACTACCAGGATTTGGTAGACGCTTATGCGTATACTAGTACTATTTGGGGACGATCACCCCAGTTCGCGCCTTGACGGTTGATCCCCGTGCCACATTGATTGGTAAGCAAATTTATGTATGAGAAGATTTCCATAGCGTGACCTTTGTGACGACACGCTACTTTAGATGGGCAAATTGAATATCGGGTTAGCTACCCGTTGTTGGTTTAGTAAGGTAACAAGGTCATGCGGCTTATAATAATCCAATTACCGAAATACTAATAGACGCACCGAATTACGATGTATTGCCTGACTAGCAATACAAGGTCATACTATTGATATTATGTTCGTGTTTTGGTTTCATAACCATATTCATATAACGGTTTTTATTTTCATACTACGTCATAAGACGTATTGTATGATGTTTTTACGACATTGGCTCGTATAATGATTTTTAAGGCAAACGCCTATATTATGATTTTGATGAAGATTTGTATAAAATGATTTTGGCTATTTCATGTCCTATCAAAACGATTTGTACAAAATGATTTTTAGTAATACTTTTATACTGATATTATATTGATGGAATTTATTAAACTCTATGAATTCACTCGGCGTTATCGCTGACCTTTTCTTTTAACATGTCTTATCTCAGGTACTTGAAGGTAATTCTCGGGAAGACAACAAGAATTCATGGCCCGCACTTAAACAATATTTTCCATTCAAATCTTTTGTAAAACATTGTATGAAGTGTAATGACTTGGGACCGATGTAACTTTGATATTTATGAATGGAAATGATTTATTATTAAACGACGCGATTTTTATGCGTTGTCTATGATGTGAGTAATGTGCTATCCCGTAACACCAACTAGTCTTCCGCTGTATTGAGTTGTATAAATTTGGGGGTGTTACAGTTTGGTATCAGAGCTCTCGTTATAGAGAACGAAAGATTTTTAAAACCAAGGTTTTGAATAAAACATTTCAAAATCTTTTAACTATAAACATTTTTTACAAAATGTCTAAAAATCTTTTGACTATAACGGTGTCGAAGAATTCCCGAGTTACCGACAAGGCCAGACTGAGAAGTGTTATTTTAATATATATATAACTTGGATTATATATATATGATGTAATTTTACTACATGATTGTTTGACGATTATTTTGATATTTACACGAGGTATTTATACGACGTAGATTGTCACAAGAAACCCTAACTTCCCTAGTAAATTAATCGAAGCTATTCTCGTAGGAATTCTAGCTATCCTAGATCTAAACCAAGTTGTGGATATTTATGATCCCAACAAATGGTTAATATTCGTAGAAATGTAGATATTAGTTGATTGTGATATTGAAAAAGAATTGGCGAGATTAAATCTGATATCGATGTCATGACGATCTTTTCTTATAGAGTGGAGTTTGACAAAGCGTTATCACCTGGAAAGATGTCATCTGATTCGTTGTCATCCAATTCTTAAATTTGAAATTGAAAGGGTGAATGCTGCACTTGAGGCTGTCATTGGAACCATTACCCAAAAGCCTCATGCCACTAGTATCTTTCCGAGAAGTCTAATTGAATATGTGGGTAATTTCATATTAATTACTCATTTGATCATTGTTGTTGTAAGAGCTATAGGATTGGAAATTAAGTATTGATTCATATCGAGCTTTTATTGCCCTTTTAAGGTTTATAAATAAGGATAAAAGTATTAGAAAATGAAGTAGGATATCACATTGGATATAAGTTGATTGAAAACTTGAATAAAGTGAAACTTAACCTGTACGGAATATGAGATTGTTAAGAGGAAGTCGTTAAGTTCTTTGATTGAATTATGAGGTTTTAAATGATTGTAGGTTCGTGTTAAGGGTTGTTCCTAGGCCATTGTCCACTAATGAGGATGCCCAGTGTCCAAGAAATAAATTGAAGAAATCTTCTTCTGAATTGGGACCAATGGATCTTCCGGGACATATGGAACACCTAATGACTCTTGTAGATTAGTATTCATTGTGGTATCTTTTAAATATCCCTAACTTAACTGAGATATCAATTGGTAGGATGAGTTCTGAGAATTGTATGACATAGTGACACGTAATGTGTTACGGTACAATTTTGACTTGTTTGTGATTAATGAAAAAGACTACCTTTGATTGCTAAATTCTACATGTATCGATGTTATCTATCTTTTCTTGCTTCTTCCTAATGCTCGCATTAGTGATGCAACCATTGAACAAGTACTCATCTTGAATTGAGTTAGGTTGTGAATTATTCTTTTTGAGTGCCATCAAGGTCATGAACCTCATGATTATTTGGCTAAAGCTCATTTCCTATCATATTGTAGTTAAGTTCTTGGTGAACAACTCTTCATCACTCTTTTGCAGATCACACATTGTTTTTATAAAGTTAAAACGGTATCCTTTGAGAAAATTTACTTTTCATCACAATAAGGATTATTCAAAGTAAGATTTATAAGTGATTGATATCAAAATGAAGTTGTTTATAAGACGCTTTGGAAAACTTAATTGTTATCATAACAAAGAAAGTCTTTGTAAATTTATTTTGATTCTTACTTAGGAATTAAGCATGAAAATGTTTTTATTATAAACATGATGATAAAATTTTGACGAACTGAGTATTGCATCGTTAATCTTGAAATTGTATATAGTTGCGCGCCTACATACAATTTGGAATGGACCATGCAAGGCTGATTAGTAGTCACCATAAAACTGATTAATAAACACTAAATTTTCTTTGAAGATTGTGAAAGATTAAAATTTATGAGATCTGCAAGAAGTGAAAAATAAGGACATAGTGTTAGGGACACCTACATATGTGCCTGTAGCATCTATTCTTCTGAGTCGAATTTACTCATCTGTGGAAATTATCTTATTTGACAACTGACAATTCTTTGTTGTCCAATTCTCCCGTAGTGAGATTCTTCGGAAAAGTATCTGATTACCGAGTGTTGATACCCGACTGGATGTATTGACGTTCTTATCATTTCTTATGATTTGATTTCATTTGAATGACCTGTGTAACGATCCGAGGAGCTTTCGAATGCGTACTCAAATTATGAAAACATGGAATATATTCATATTCGTTAAATGTTTTCGTCTGTATCTGATATGAAATTCTCTCGCATAGATTATGCGTTGACCTTACTCTTTTAATAGTAGTTATGTCTCCATATATCCTTGAATTTGTGAAGGATTATGAATTATTATTAGTCTTTTGAGAAGTTCGCATCTTATCGACGGCAATGCAACTGGAAGGTTGATAGTGCCAGTAGAATGGATTGATTGATTATGACATGACGACATTGTCTTAATTGATGGGAACTCAAGTGGAATTCCCCTAAAAGATAAGATTTTGATTATCAAAAGTGATCTAAATAATTCTTGATGGATGTCCATATCCTGCATTTAGACTTGAAATTATACCATGAATGGTTGTGAATTAGTCATAGATATTATATTCTAGAAGAACCTAATATGAATTTATTGCAAAGATGTTTCCGTTATCTGAAACCTTAGTAAGTATTTATTGATGACTTACCTAGACTTTCGCCATTAAGGCAAGTTGAATTTGGTATTGATTATATTCTCGGTGTTGCACCTGTGGCTTGTGCACTGCACGTCAGCACCATCTAAATTAAAGGAATTACCGTACAACTAAGAGAGTTGTCGGAGAAAGATTTTATTATACCAACCCTGTCATCATGAAGAGCTATGGTGTTATCATTCCTTATATTTGTAGATTACTGTGAACTGAGTAAATTGACAATCGAAAACAATATCCATAACTCGAAATGGAAGATTTGTTCGATCATTTACAAGGTTTTTGATCCATGGCATAGTTATCATCAACTTCGCATCTGCGAAAAAGGATTATGTATTCCAATCACTACATCCTGTACTCGTAATGAACATTACGAGTTTCATGTTATGTCGTTTGGATTGACTAATACACATGTAGCATTCATAAATTTGGTGAATCACGTGTGTGGGCTGTAATTTGATAAATTCATGCTTGCGATCATTAAGGACCATTTATTTGTTTATAAGAATAAGAATGAGCTAATAATTATTTATAGAATGCCCTGAGTCGGCTAAGTAGTGAAAACTTGTACCTTAAATATTTAACATGTAATTAAAGACTAAATCCTTTACATGATTTGACCATGTGATTAATAAGATAATGAAATATATTGACTCTTTAAAAATTAATAGCCCTTTTAAGACTTTGGCTTTACCAAAAAGAAAGTGCAAGTGTGTTTTGACAAATGTTTTAACAAAGAACTTTTGAGGGACTATTCCCTTATAACCAAAACATTTAACTAAACTCTTGTTTAGGGGTAAATGTTTTTGCATACCTTAAGACAACCTAAGAAGGGATGAGAAAACCATTTAAACCATGACTTAAAATTTGAAACGACAAATTTTGCTTTTCAACTAAGAAAACTTTGACCAAAGTATAAACAAAGGTTTTTCGAACATTTACGAATCCTACTAATTATTTTCAGTAAATCAACAAAAATCTTGTTAATTAAATTCGAAAATTATTCTGAACATTTTTATATAATTAAACGGACTAAGAAATTTAAAATCTTTACGTTTACACTTCATAAAAACTGAATATTTATTATTTAATTAGTTGTAATAATTATCGACGCTTTAAACGTCGGATTAAGCGAAACTGATAAAAATGATAGCTGAAACTAAATTGAAGCTTAGAAAATATGAAGAAAAGTGAACGTAATTATTGACACATTATGTATAAAGGATAAAGAACCAATTAGGACATGTTCCTTAATAATGAAGGTGCAAAATAAATTGCCGAACAATTTAAAAAAAAATAGCCGATGATTGTAAAAAGGATAATATAGATAATAAAAAGTGGTTCGCGGCTAATGTGAACCATTAGAATTGAGAAGCCGATAGCGTTAAATATTTTAAAGACCACTTGTGGTTGCCTAAATATGGAGATTGTGAGATATAGTTATGTTGGAATTTGTAAGTATAAGTATTCTATTTATGTCAATTATGACTAAAAGTATCTTTGTCTGAAGAAGTTGTACTGATGGCAATTATGAAGGCAGACATCGCCACATACATTAGTAAACGTCTAGCTATTGCAAAGGTCATCATCTGAATTTGATTCGATTTGGGTCATCGTCGACAGACTGACCAAATCTGCTAATATCATTCTCGTTAATGATAAATGCAAAAAGAGTAATGTAAACATAGTGTGCTTGTATCAAACATCTTTATCAAGATCCTCGCTTCGCATCGAATTTCTATAGATTTGCTCAGAAATCAATGAGAACGAACCTTGATGAGAGTACTATGTACCACCCCAAAGCGAAGGGACGAGGTAAAGTAACGATACAAAGTAATATAAGTGCTGTTTTATGTTTGAATGATTGACCTTTGGTAATAGACCGTATAATCGTTTTCCTTTGGAGAGATTATCATTGATAATTATCGTATTAGGATCGAGATCTAATCTTGTTAGGATTTATATTAGAGCATCTGTAAGCAGGAGTTGAGATAAAGACACCCGACATACACCCATTGTGAGTTGGACATGTCTGTTAGGTTTAAGGTTTCCTGTGATGGCGAACCTAACCTTACAAAATACCCGACCCGCGAGATCTGAAATGATTGTTGAAATTAGGATCTGATTATTGACAGCCGGTAGTGGGCAAGAGGTTGTGTGAATGTGAAATGTAGATCTTGAAGTGCCAAATGGGTAGCGAAGTTATGCCACAATTATAAACTTGGAAAAATGAATTCATGGTCTGACAAATCATGGGATATAAGTCCCCGTTGTATGGGACCATAGAGATGTAAAAAAAATAAAAAATTGGTTTGAAAGGCATACAAGCTGGATCTACCCTAGGACTTCAAGAGCTGCGTGAATTATGATTCGTATATCGAACTTGATGGAATATCTATCAAGTAAAAATCTGAATTCTTCTTAATAAAGCTTAGATCGGCGAAAAGTTGCATTCATCAGAAACCCGTGAACATCATGGATAGAGAAAGTAAGTCAACATTTAGCCAGATCTTATTCCCGTAGTTATGTTTGATGAAACTCGCGTATTGTAATGGATTACACTTGTGAGAAAAGACCGAATGTGGAGGAAATACCCACATGGCTTTAACTCTATAAGAAGCGAGTAGTAAGGTAAGATGATCTTTGAGGACAAAGATCCTGTTTAGGGGTAAATGCTGTGACAATTCGTCAATTTATGGTTGATATTTTATTCTCAATATTTATTTGAAAACAATTAATTTAATGTTACAATATGAACTCCCTTATTTTTGGGAAGAAATTTGTATTTACGTCTTGAAGTAGCATCGACTACGTTTAAACCGGAGGATTCTACGTTACGTGCTTACGTTTACATACACCGTCTTTGGTGACAGTCCGATATTTTAGAAAATAAATTTATCCGTGAATATTATTTTGGAGTTTTAAATTTGTGTTAGTTCATAAACTCACAAATTTAAGAGAAGAGATTAGGACTTACGATTTTATTTTAACGTCCTTTACGACTAAACCGGAAACCTTAGGATTACGTATTTACGTTTTTGAACTCCGTTTTTTATGAGACAATTTTTATTGGATTCGTTTTGTGACGTTGGTTCATAATTTATAAAAACGTTTTTCGTAAAACGACCTGAGGGCACGCAAATCGAGGAAACTAGAATCGAGGAATACCCGTAAATTAGTGGGATGAGACAAGTATACACTTGTCCCACCCCACTATATGGGACGGCTACAACAAGGCACCACATCACAAGATGTGGCAACCATGTAGCTCATTACTTACATGTGTAAGCTAAAGCTTACAATATAAGCCACTTCCATCAAAACCACTAGCAACAAACTACTTCCTCATTTCTCATCCATGCAAAACACATACTCTCTCTCTCTAAGCCATTTTGGTCGTCCCTCATCACTCACAAACACACATCATTGATCAAATTTAACCACAAAATCCTATGTTGTTCATACACATGTTAAAGCCCTCTTGAAGCTCTCTTGAATGGTGGTGATTATAACATCCAAGGAGGAGTTTCCATGGATTCTTGGGGCTGATTTTCCACAAGGAGTTTATGAAGATTGGTGGTCTTGAAGATGGTCTTGGTGCATCACAAGTTTCTCCATCAAAATCCATGTTTTGATCAACCTACATCATCATGGTGGTATAAAGATTGTTCTCCTCAACTTCTTTTTATTTTTGATTATGTAAACTTGTATTTCTTTTACTTATGTATATGTATATGATGATTAAAAATATTGTGTGGGGATTTGGTGTTGATAAACATGCTTAAAAAGATGAAAAACTATAAGAAATAAGGTTAAAATCTTGTTTAAATTTGTTGGCTGTATAAAACAGTAAAGAATCAAATGATGAACTGATAAAAATGGCATAGATTAATGAATTTACAGTAAGCTATGGGTCTTGTACATATGTGAGAGTTGGCCATGCAATGGAATCATTGTAATGAGTGAGATATGATCAAAACAAGTTTAGGGTACAAATCTGAGTTTACTATTTTGGACGATTTTTAGAAAATATTTGGAGGATGATTCAATAGTAGCTATAGACGAGTTAAATGGAGCAAATATCATGTAGTTTATGTGATAAATATTTGAGCTTCTATCTCCATATAGAACTCTAGATATGGCAGTTTTGGTGAAGATGAAAATAAAAATCAGATTTTGGAAATTAAAGTATAATACTATTATATAAGCACTCAAAATTATATTGTATAAAATGTAAAGTTAAAACCCACTAACTCATGAATTTTATTTATATAAATATGTACAATGATAAATAAGTTGACATTTTATAAAAATGGTAAGTTGTTATGTTTTATAAGTTATAAAACTATAAACATGATTTTTACGACTCTTTCGGCTATTACCGTAAAATTAACGTTTTTGTTAAATAAAACTTAGACGGTTGGACCCGTCTAATGTGAACTTTATAAAACTCATATAATGATATATAAATATGTATAACAAGTAAAAACCGATAAAACCCGAACTATATAAAATACGGACGTTAACGGACTAAATTAACGTTATTGGACCAA
Source organism: Glebionis coronaria (assembly GCA_025667525.1). Taxonomy (NCBI): domain Eukaryota; kingdom Viridiplantae; phylum Streptophyta; class Magnoliopsida; order Asterales; family Asteraceae; genus Glebionis; species Glebionis coronaria. Next base: position 133,764 of record JANFOE010001508.1, on the reverse strand, counting down.
TAATACAACAAAATGGACAAAAACACTTATAAACTTATTTATCGGGCTTAACTCATTTAGGCCCAACTTGTAAAGTATAGATACTGATAATATAAGTATAACATGGATTAATACAAGTTAAAGAACTTATAATAAGTTTATTGAACTTAAAACACGTAAATAGGTAAAACTAGTAAACTAGTATAAAAGTTATCGACACATAACACTAAAATGAGTAAACGAGAATACGTAAACCCACTTGATCATCATATATATATAATCATCATATTTATACATAATTGTTATTTTTATAAAGTCATTGGACATGAGTCTAAGACGAGTATTATTTGTCTAGGTTTCCGTGATTGAAGCACGTACCGTACATCCGAATCGCCGATAACCGCCTTCCCACATCAACGTGAGTTCATAGCCTCGCACTCTTTTAAATGTTTTTATAAATATTTTATAAACCCACGAGGGAGATAACATGTTAGTTTTTATAAAATAGGACACCATTTGTCCCGATTGCTTGTTTATTGGTTTGGACCCGAATGATTGTATGACCCGATTGTATGATCCGATAAATGATTAAAGGACCCGATAGATGAAATAAAATGGATTATTAAAGTTAGGTTATGTCACTAAAAGTCCCATTAGCATGAATTGTGAACTACCAGGATTTGGTAGACGCTTATGCATATACTAGTACTATTTGGGGACGATCACCCCAGTTCGCGCCTTGACGGTTGATCCCTGTCGTGCCACATTGATTGGTAAGCGAATTTATGTATGAGAAGATTTCCATAGCGTGACCTTTGTGACGACACGCTACTTTAGATGGGCAAATTGAGTATCGGGTTAGCTACCCGTTCTTGGTTTAGTAAGGTAACAAGGTCATGCGGCTTATAATAATCCAATTACCGAAATACTAATAGACGCACCGAATTACGATGTATTGCCTGACTAGCAATACAGGGTCATACTATTGATATTATGTTCGTGTTTTGGTTTCATAACCATATTCATATAACGGTTTTTATTTTCATACTACGTCATAAGACGTATTGTATGATGTTTTTACGACATTGGCTCGTATAATGATTTTTAAGGCAAACGCCTATATTATGATTTTGATCAAGATTTGCATAAAATGATTTTGGCTATTTCATGGCCTATCAAAACGATTTGTACAAAATGATTTTCAGTAATACTTTTATACTGATATTATATTGATGGAATTTATTAAACTCAATGAATTCACTCGGCGTTATCGCTGACCTTTTCTTTTAACATGTCTTATCTCAGGTACTTGAAGGTAATTCTCGGGAAGACAACAAGAATTCATGGCCCGCACTTAAACAATATTTTCCATTCAAATCTTTTGTAAAACATTGTATGAAATGTAATGACTTGGGACCGATGTAACTTTGATATTTATGAATGGAAATGATTTATTATTAAACGACGCGATTTTTATGCGTTGTCTATGATGTGAGTAATGTGCTATCCCGTAACACCAACTAGTCTTCCGCTGTATTGAGTTGTATAAATTTGGGGGTGTTACAGTAAACATGAACAGTGAATACATGAAAATACGATAAAATTTAAAACTTTCCATGTATAATATATTACAAGTGTCACGATAATAAATAACATGTATTTACGTATATTATAAATGTGACGTGTTCATGATATATTAATTCACGATAAATAAAACACGAACGTACACGTATATTTTGTTAACATAAAAGGGCTTCGGTTTTGCTTGTGAGCTGATTGTGGTAAAATACGACCTTTAGGAAAAGGTGCGTAAAAGCGGTAAGTATTAAACAAATGATTTTAGGAAAAACCAAGTGTTAATGACCCTAAGGTGTGAAAGTTCGTTTCCCAAGGAGGTATATGTGTGTGACTAAGATGTAAAAGATTTGAGATTAATATTTGATTTAGAAGGGGATGAGAAAAAAAAGATGACGAAGACGTAAAAATTACTACTAGAAAGTTAAAACGTAAAACCGTACAAACTACAAAAATAAAAATTAATTCTAAAAATTTGCAAACTAGTTTATTTTAACCTAAATAATCAGAAAATCAAAGTGAAATGACCAGAATACCCCTATTGGGCCCTCAAATAGGCCAAAACCAAAAACAGTCAACACAATTGGGCTTTTGGGCCCAAAAAGTCAAACTTGGCCCAATTGACTTGGAAAAGCCCTATCTGACTCAAAATTGAATTCTAAGAACAAAACTCTAAAGGCCCAAAAGCTGAATGTGAGCTTATCACAGCTTAATAAGCAGGCAGCTTATTCTTATTGGGCTTTTCAGCCCATTAAGCAATAATCCAATGCCATAAGCTCTAATTTGATGCACAACCTTCTTTTGGGATGCTTATGAGATTTGTAAAAAGAAATTTTGAAAAAGCTCACTCAATAAGCCAGAAATAAGCAAAGTAAAAATTCACTAAAAGACAAAATAGTCGGGTTTGAGATTTAGGGCACCTCAGAAGCTCTAGTTTGTTGCAAAAGCTCACAAATAGCTTAACTAAGAATAATCAATCAAGAAAATCACAAAAAACCAAGTAGAATAAGCTGTATGAGCAAATAAGCTGGCTGAAAAAGCCAAATAAGCTAGTTTTCTAGCAAAAGCTTAACCAAAAGACTTGTAAACTTCCAGATATGATATTAAGCTAAGAAAAATGATTTCTATTACAAAAGATAAGTTGTTGCATGTGCCAATAAGCAAAACAGATTCAATAAGCCTAGAAACCAAGTTTGACCAAAAGTCAAACGTTGATAAGTTAAAATCAAACGCTGACAGGAACAAAGTAGACGTTGACAGACTTAATGAAGTGTAGGGACTTGTTTTTCACCCTGCTGGTCAAGGTTTGAGTGCAAACCTTGTGAATCAAAGCTTACCAGTTGGGTAAACTTGATGTGTTTTGGCACAAATAAGCCAATAAGCCAGTGGGCTTATAAACTATGAGCAAACCAATCCAAATAGCCAAATAATCTCACAAGTAGCACAGAAATAGAATCCAAGTAGCAAATCAACAATCCTTAAACTAGAAATCAAAATGCAACACAAAATGAGGTGGTCACTTTGCTGATGCAAATGACCACTTCAGCAACTTTGATAAGATATAAAAACCACAATAAGCCACCAAATTCAACAACCAGATAACCAATAGATAGCTTATCACCCAAACTATTCCCAAACCTGATTTCAGACCTTAGATCCAAAAAACAAAAAAGTTATTGGATCTGATGTGTTTGACCAATTTCAAAACAACGTTTATCAGATTTTTGCAAAACTTCAAATCTCTTTTCCAAACTTTCAGAAAGTAAACCAATGACTAAAACTTGTATATTAGGACTTGTTTAGACCTCCCAAACCCTAAGAACCAAGAGCACAAGGCCACAAGGCCTTATGAACCAGTAATCCCAAACAACCCTTAATCAACCACTTTTCAAACAAACTTCTAATTTTTAAACACAACCTATTGATTTTAATGATCAAATAGCTACACTAGGTGACAACTAACAGATAACAGCCATAAAACTCAAAGCACAAACACAAGAACTCCAAATCATATACCAAAGTACTAATAAGCAGAAACATGAAATTTTGAGAGGAATCTTAACAAGAGGTTATACCTGCCTTCCACAACATCCTAGGAAGGCCAGCTATGCTCCTTGGACCTTGTTCAACAACTAGAACAAGACCAAGGTACTTCAATAAGAAAGATGATGAATGCCTTGGTTGATGTTTCAAAGAAGTAACTCAAGGACTTGATGTCTTCAACACAAGCAGCAAACAACTCAACCAAGGGCTCTAATCCCTTCACAAGCTTGGTGTCAACAAGCTTGAAAGAGCTTATAGCTTATGGTTAAGGGTTAGTACACAAAAATAAGCAAAATCAGAACCTTCTTTCAAGCTTTTTCAAACTTGAAAAACCTTACCAAACATAAACGTCCTTGATCCAAAAGGTTCAAGCACACTTATAACAATCAATGGAACTCAGAATCACCCTTTAAACAACACCAACTTTCAAAAACATAAAAAGGAATTACAATTTTCTCAAAATACCAACTTTTATAAATTTTAAAAAGGAATTACAAGTTTAAAAGGTAAAGACTGGAACAAAGGGACTCTCACATGTTGAGGTCTCCTTTTATAGGCAAATGCCAGGCTACACTATTCACAAACCCTAGAAGTGAATTCTCTAAAATGCCCTTAAGTCCTTGAGGCAGTTTGTTGTTGATGAACTGTCCAAAGTGATCCCAAACGTTCATTTTAGCTTTGTGATGAAGCAAAGGCTCTCACCTGTTGATCTTGACACGTGGCATGACTTGGAGGGCAAGTAGTCACATGATAGGTGAACGGGTATTTGGGGGTGGGGTCCATTGTGAGTGGGAGTGAGGGTTTTGAGGTTGGGATGGGATTTAGAGTGTGTGAATCAAACGTGTGTCAAGGTAATTTAGATTTACCCTATGTTTAAGTTGATGTAAAATCTGGGTGTGAAAAGGTGAATAGTGGTGATTTTGATCCGAAAATGGGGGAAGGGTAAGTTGTTTGGCGCAATTTGTATATTTGAATGTTTCAGTGTACACATTTGGCCCTTCTTCTTTTTCTTTCCTTTCATTTATGTTTAAAAACGTGTCAGCGCCCATTTCCTTTGTAACAACTTTCAAGACATGGCAATTTTGGCACAAAACTTTGGAAAAGGATTTCAAAGGGTTGTTTTTGACATTTTGAGAAATTTCAAGGGCTGATCTTGGACATTCTTGATCTTCAAAGGTCTTCAATGTATCTTTGGCATCATGAGGGACCATAATTGGCAATTTTGAATTCTTGAGGGACTAATCTTGCCATTTCTTCAAAGTTGAAGGACCTTTTATGTAATTTTGACAAACTTAAGGGACCAAACTTGTAATTATCAATATACAAGGGTTTTAAGTGTCATTTCTTCAATAAATGAGGATCAATCTTGTGTGTTTTCAAGTCTTCAAGGGTATTTGTTGAGTATTCTTCATGAATTAAGGCCCGGTTCTTTGTACGGCTTCGTTTCTCGTGTCCGTTTTTCCTTGTATCTTGTGATCTTTTGTCTTTTTCACGATATCCATACCTAAAATACACAAGTAAACAAACACAAGCATATATATATGGTATTTTATGACATTTTTATGCATTTAAAGCCCGAAAAGAACGATGAGATCATGTATAAATGCCATCTCATCACTCCCCCATACTAAGCCATTGCCGTGCCCTCACGCAATGATAGAATAAAGTATCTAAGCATCACCAAAGTTCAATTTTATTAACCTTTATTGAAAAGTGAAAGACTTGCAACATACTACGAAGATGTGAAAAGACATAATGTATGATTTTCATCACAAAAAGTGGCTTTTAGGGTCAAAGAATAGAAACAAGTAAATGTCCCTTAGAGTAAACTTCGTCATCCTTGATTGTCATACATTCCATGCTAAGTGCAAAAACGAGATCATTGTTGGTACAAGTCACAATGCTAACACTTCTCATACGTCCAAATTGTGTAATACTTTTTCTCCCCGCAATCCTAGTTATTATAAAAGGAGATGGGTTATTAGCATTTTTTTTATCTATTTGTCATGGATCACAAGTGATTCATATTGACTTATTTGAGTAGTTATTAGTCTGAAAGCAAAGTAGCACGATTTGATCAATAGTTAGCCGAAGGACAAAATCTTTTAAAACGGCTTCTCGTGTATCTCCTTAAGTTCATATCTTGGCATAACTCGTTTCACGATTTGAGACCTTTCTCGGACCGATATTTGGCATGTACTTCATACTTCAAATCTTGGGAAGACGTTCTTGAAATTATGGTCTTCTCTTCATATATTTGGAATTTCTTCACTTGATGTTTTTGAGAGATTCTTCATAGTAGGACCACGACTTCATCATTTTTCTTCAATCTTTACTTTGGATTTTGATATACAACGATTCGCCTCCTTTTCGGACTTGGATATATTTATCCTCATACCTTATAAGGGTCTTTTTGGATAGACTTTCTCCATGATCTTTAGGGGAGTAATTGCTTTTCGTCGTGTGTCTCGATCCTTCATATTGATTTAGGAATAATGATACTTCACATCATCTTTGGATCTTTAGCAAAAATAGAGCTCCTCATGCCTTGTTAGGGCCTTTTTGGATGATCGCCAATCTTCGCGTCCCGCTTAAATAAGTTATGCCTTGGCTATGAACTCTATTCAACCCCGAGAAACTTTTAAACGATCTTGCGCTAGAGGCTAAGTAACCTTTCAAATTGTACGACCTTACTTATTGCAATTATGATTTATTCCTAATGCATTGATCTTATGGGAAGAGAAAGCCACAGTTAAAAACATATGAGTTTTTGAAAGAACATTTTCCTGTTCTACGTTTAGCATGATCACTTGTCTAACTCTATCATTTCTCGTTCTTCACTATATAAAGACCTCTAATTAAAGAGACTCGTGAATACTTAGCCATGCAAGTCAAAATTAAGCCAAATTTGGATTAGCTTTCATTAAGACTATATCAAATCAAAGTTTTGGGTTTTCAAGCCACCTATAGGATCTTGCACTTTCTTGGACTTTTTCAAGTTTAGAGAATGCGTTTTATAGTTCCCTTGGTAAATGACTTTCTAGGATCAATTATAGGAACTTGCGAAAAGTTCTTGTTCTTAACCCGTATGAATTAAGACTTTCGTGTTTTAAAGCTCCCTATATAAAAGTCTAGCAAAACTTGAATTGAGCGGGTTAAGGAATGTAAATGGCTCCAAATGCCCATCAAGTCAAAAATTAACTCTTATTCTACCCAACGGAAAATATACATTCGTGTCTTAAAAACACTTATGAGAATTAAGAAAAAATTTAAAATTTGGCCATTTTTAGCCTTATTAGCAAAACAAAACATTGAAAGTTGGAAAGCGTGAGGGCGTAGCAAAGCAAGTACCTATTCACCCCCCCATACTAAAAGCAAACATTGTCCTCAATGTTTCGAGTCTAAAGGTGGAGCACCCCCATACTAGAGACGAAGAATCGAATGCTTAGGATCTAGCATGGAAAGGGTGATCAACAATATATCTAAAGCCGTTTATTAAGTATGCTAAAAGATATATGTTAGAACAATAAAGGATATGTCATGAATTCATGAAAAACTTCTTCAAGCAAACGATGGAGGCTCACGTAAACGAACACGAGAGTCTTCAATCGTAGATGATGATGATGATCAAGATAACACAATCACAAACAACCACGAGACAACGAGTTGAAAGGGTACAAGTCCCCTTATTAGTGAATAGTAAGCATACAGGATAAGCATGTGATCTCCCCCACGAGGCACCTCGTTTTTTATTACCGAGTCATGAGCTCGACTCGATCCCCTCAATGCTAATTATCATTGGGGAAGGTGACTTGGTCGAGGGCAACCATTGAAGGAATTTCCCCACCAAAGTAGTGCTTAAGCCTATGTCCATTCACCTTGAAATTAGGACCATCATCTTGAGCTAGCTCGATGGTCCCATACGGAAACACTTGTGTAATGGTGAACGGACCCGACCAACGAGATTTCAATTTCCCGGAAAATATCTTAAGTCGAGAGTTAAAAAGAAACACTTGATCTCCAACGTTAAAAACCCGGTTTTTAATCTTTGAATCATGAAACTTTTTAGTCTTTTCTTTAAAAATTAATATGTTTTCATAAGCATTATCTCTTAATTCATCCAATTCATTCAATTGTATTTTCCGGTGATCTCCCGCGGTCTTCAAGTCAAAGTTTGCATGCTTAAGGGCCCAATATGCCTTGTGCTCCAACTCAATGGGCAAATGACAATTCTTCGCATAGACTAACTTATAAGGAGTGCAACCGATAGGTGTCTTATAAGAGGTCCTAAAGGCCCATAAAGTGTCATCAAGTTTGTCGAACCATGAAGCACGGTTTTCTCCAATTGACCTCTCTAAAATCCTCTTCAAAGCTCGGTTCGAAACCTCGACTTGCCCACTCGTTTGCGGGTGATAAGCCGTAGAAAGACGATGAGTAACTCCATATTTCTTTAGAACCTTTTCGAATTGGTCATTACAAAAATGGGTTCCACGATCGCTTATAATAGCACGAGGGTTCCGAACCGAGAGAATAGTTGCTTCAAAAACTTCACTACCACACGAGCATCATTAGTAGGCAAAGCCTTAGCTTCCACCTACTTAGATAGGTAGTCCACCGCGACGAGGATATATTTGTTGCCATGAGACGATGGGAACGGCCCCATAAAGTCTATTCCCCATATGTCGAAAATCTCACACACTTGAATTATATTTTGCGGCATTTCATCACGTTGAGATGATTTTCCTTGACGTTGGCATGAATCACACGACTTTACAAGTGCGTGTGCATCACGATAGATAGAAGGCCAAAAGAAACCGGCATTGAATACTTTCTTAGCCGTGAGATTAGCACCGTGGTGAACACCCGTGGGTCCCTCGTGACAAGCTCTAAGGATATTAGAAGCTTCGGCACCAAACACACAACGTCGAACGAGTTGATCCGCACAAACTCGAAAGAGATAAGGGTCGTCCCAAAAATAGAACTTGACGTCACGAAAGAATTTTCGTTTTTGTTGTGTCGTCATACCCTTGATTATGAAATTGCCCGCATGGTAATTTGCAATGTAGGCAAACCATGGGGTGGTGTCTTTAGAATTCACTACACTGAGAGTCTCAAGAGGAAATGTTTCTGTGATTTCCTTGTTCTCGAAAACATCTTTGTAAGGATCTTCTAGACGAGAGAGATGATCGGCCGCTAGATTCTCGGCTCCTTTTTTGTCAAGCACGGTGACATCAAATTCTTGGAGGAGGAGCATCCAACGAAGCAATCTCGGCTTAGCATCTTGCTTAGCTAAGAGATACTTGATAGCCGAATGGTCGGTATACACGATGCTTTTAGTCAAGACGAGATAAGGTCGGAATTTCTCAAAAGCATAGACCACGGCAAGGAATTCCTTTTCCGTTGTGGTGTACTTTAATTGAGCCTCGGTCATCGTCTTACTAGCATAGTGGATAGGACGGAAATTCTTGTCATAATGTTGCCCTAAGAGGGCCCCTATAGCATAATCACTTGCATCGTACATGATTTCAAAGGGTAATTCCCAATTAGGAGCAACAAGAATGGGAGCTTCGGTAAGTTTCCTTTTGAGAGTTTTGAAAGCTCTAACACAATCCTCATTGAAGTTAAAAGGAGCATCCTTCTCGAGAAGGTGTGTCATAGGTCGAGAGATTTTCGGAAAGTCCTTGATGAAACGACGATAAAAGCCCGCGTGGCCTAGGAAACTCCTAACTCCCTTAACGGTTTTGGGATGAGGTAACTTGGCGATGACGTCTACCTTAGCTTTATCGACCTCAATCCCCGCCTTCGACACCTTATGTCCTAAGACGATTCCTTGTTTACACATAAAATGACATTTTTCCCAATTAAGCACAAGATTGGTTTCTTCACAACGTTTTAACATTTGCTCGAGATTAGATAAACATGACGTGAACGAATTGCCAAACACCGAGAAGTCATCCATAAACACTTCCATCGACTTCTCGATCATATCGTGAAAAATCGCCATCATACACCGTTGAAACGTACCCGGTGCATTACAAAGTCCGAAAGGCATCCTACGATAAGCGAACGTTCTATAAGGACACGTAAACGTAGTCTTCTCTTGATCACAAGGGTCGATAGGGATTTGAAAGTAACCGGAAAAACCATCTAAAAAGCAATATAATTCATTTCCCGCAAGTCGCTCCAACATTTGATCCATGAAGGGCAAAGGAAAGTGGTCTTTACGAGTGGCGTCATTTAACTTTCGGTAGTCAATGCACACCCTCCAACCGGTCACAACACGAGTGGGAATTAACTCTTTGTCTTCATTAGGCACAACGGTCATTCCTCCCTTTGTAGGGACACAATGGATTGGGCTCACCCATGGGCTATCGGATATAGGATAAATCATTCCCGCGTCAAGGAGTTTGAGGACCTCCTTTTTAATGACATCGTGAATTTTGGGATTCACCCTTCTTTGACTTTGAATTGCGGGTTTGTAGTCCTCCTCCATTGAAATCTTGTGAGTACAAAATTTTGGGTCAATACCCTTAATGTCGGATATTTTCCACGCAATTGCCCCTTTATGAGCCTTAAGAACTTCCAAGAGCTCGGTTTTTTCATTATTGGCAAGACCTTTTGCAATAATAATCGGCAACTTGTCATCACCTTCCAAGAATGCGTATTCAAGGTGAGAAGGAAGATCTTTCAATTCAAGGATAGGTGGTTCCTCGATTGAAGATTTTGGTTCAACACTCATAACTTCCATCGGCGGAAGAAATGGTGGAATAAATTTCATCACTAATCAACACCTCATCTTCATTGTCGATTTCATTTGAAGTGAGATCGCCTCCTTGGAATGGAGTGAGATTTGGTGTGGAATTAGCAAGAATCGGATCCAAAATAGTGGGATTGCCACTTGACGAGCTATCGGAAAAACCTAACACTTCTTGTGAAAACTCATCGCAAACCACATCAACGATGTCAATGTGATTGATGGTAGCGATTGCATAAACATGAGAAGGCTTCGAGTTTTGAGTAGCGTTTATAACAAGTTCCTCTTCGTTGAATCTCAAAGTGATAGTTCTCGCATGAACATCGATAAGCGATCTCGAAGTGTCTAAAAATGAACGACCTAAAATTAGAGGAACTTGAGGATCCGCGGGGATGTCAACTACTATAAAATCAACGGGATAGTAGAACTTCCCCACTTTCACGAAAACATCTTCGGCTACTCCACATGTTAAAATCGTAGAATGATCGGCCATCTCGATAGACATGTTCGAAGTAATGAGAGCCGGAAGCGAAAGCGATTTCCAAATGGAAAATGGCATCAAATTAATGCTCGCACCAAGATCGGCCAAGGCGAGGCATTCTTTCATATCTTGTATGTCACAAGGAATGAGAAACTTTCCGGGGTCACCAACTTTTTCCGGTATGCGGTTAAGATAAACCGAAGAATAATTAGCAAGCTTTGAAAGCTTTTCCTTATCGCTCATCATACTTTTAAAAGTGGAAGCGAAACGAGGCATATATAACAACGCGTCGGCTAAACTCACATCAAAATGCACTTGTTGAAACATTTTTATAAAAAGCTCGATTTGTTGTTTATTACGTTCTTGCAACTTCTCTTTGTTTCGTCTTGAAGGGTAGGGTAAAGGTGGTGTGGGTTGGTCATTAGGCAACGGCCTTGGAAACTCGGGTTCCACAATTGGTATTGGTTCAACCGTAGGTGTGGTTTGAGCGGTACTTCGTGGGATTGTAATGTGCTCCTTTTCGACCATCACCTCGGGTTCTTTCTCGATTTCCTTCTCCGTAGAAGTACTTGGACGAGAGATTGGTTCCTTGAAAGTTTTACCACTTCGTGTAGTAATAACCTTCATTTCTCCCTTCGGGTTTGCAATGGTATCACTAGGAAGACCACCCGAGGAAGAGGGTTTACACATGATTGCTTCAAACATCTTAGCCATTCGGTCCTCAAATTTTGATTGCCTAGCATCCGCTTTTAATAATTCTTGCTTAATCTCATGTTGTCCTAATTCCATCTTTTGTTGGTTTTGTTAAAGACGTTGTACATTTCCTTCCATTTTTTTTGCATGAGTTTTAAGTTCATTAGCAAGTTCATTTTTTAGCTTGTTTTTCAACTCGGATCTTAAGTTAATCATCTCACGTTGCATGTTATCAAATTTAGCATCATTTGCTTTAGCATAATCCAAAAATTCTCTTTGAAGATTTTTAGTGTGAGCATTTTGAAAACCTTGTGTAGTGTTTTGAAAATCACGGTTTTGGTTTTGATTAGAAATTTTTCCATTCCCATTTTGATAATTCCCCTTGTTGTAGTTACGTGAATTGCCTTGGTAATTACCACCTTGGTTGTTGTTTCGATAATGATTAGCATTTTGATTTGGTGGAGCTTGATTTGGGCGGGAACCTTGACCGTTTTGGTTGTAAGTTCCCGTTGCTACATAAGCACTCGAAGTGTTACCATCTACGGTAATGCACTCGGAAAGATCATGAGCTCCACCACAAGACAAACAACTCTTTGCAACCGCTTTAACCGAAGCGGAATTAGAAGCTTCTTGATCTTTCCAATGGGACATAAGATTAGCAAATCTATCAAAAAAACGATTTTCCTCATTAGCTTCATCATGTAAGGCATTAATGCTACGAGACGATTGTGACGATGATGACGAACCCAAATTGGCAACACTCGGTGTGTTACGAGGGCTATAAACCTTAGATCTATTCTCGATGATTTGTAAAGCCTCATTTGTCGTCTTGCACAAAAAGTTACCACCCGCTGCGGCATTCAAATAATCTCGTTCATGATCATTAAGCCCATTATAAAAAGTATCAACTTGATGTAATTCCGTAAAATCATGGTATGGACATTCATGTAACATTTCTTTAAAGCGTTCCCATGCCATTGAAAAACTTTCATTATTTCTTTGCACAAATCGTGAAATCTCATTTTTCAAATGTGTTGTTTTAGATGGTGGAAAAAAACTTGTTCACAAACTTAGAAACGAGATCGACCCATGTCAAAATCGAATTTGGTGGTTTTTTCTCAAGCCAAATTTTTGCGGGTCCATCTAACGAGTATGGAAACAAAATCATCTTAATGGCGTCATGTGGAACATCCTTAAACTTGCTAGTAGCGGTGAGACGATTAAAATTCCTAATGTGATAGTGCGGGTTGTCTTTCTCATGACCTCTAAACTTATTTGCTTGCAACATCGACATTACACCCGTCTTAATCTCGAAATTCTCCGCAAGGATGGCGGGAATCACAATAGCCTCTCCAAAACCCTCGGTGGGTGGTTGTAGCAACTCCATCATAGTACGATTAGCCATGACGACTTCTTGTTCTACAATAGGTTCAACAATTGGAGGTTGTTCAACAATCAACGTCTCTTGATTGGCTTGCTTTTGAAGACGTTTACGAGCTCGTTTTGCTTGATTACGAGTGATCATAAACTTCACGAAGAATGGGAGGTGAGCAAAGAAGATTCTTTTTGAGTGTTCTGTGAATTTTCAATTTTTTTGTGTTTTTGATTGTATTTAATTTTTTTGGATTTTGGTGTATCTTCGTAGACAACAATCTAAAAAATCTCTTCTCGAATCAAACTCTTGATTAAAGAAGCCTCAAAGGAATAAAAACGATCACGTGGAGTGAACGCCTTCGAATGACTTTAGAACTTTGGTGAAAACCAAATTGTTCATGAGGGTTTAATCACAAAGAAACCAAGCAAATATATTATACGTAATAATATTTTGGGCGGCAAAGCCCTCGATTAGCCTTCAATCTCAAAATACTCACAACCAAGCGGGGAAACGAGGTGGCGCGAAGTACTTAAGAGGCTTTTTCCTTAGGGTATATTTTATAATACCCGCCTTATACCCACCTTATAGTTTGTATTTTTCAAAATCGAGCTTCACGAAAGTATTTATCTATTTTTGCCTTTTTCTTTTTGTTTGAGATTCGAATACGATAATTGAGTGATGAAATCCAAATTAAGGTTGTGTTTTCACACTTTTGGAGATATTGTTTATTTGTTGTGATACTTAATACAATATAGTAATAATATTTTCAACAAGAAAACCGATAATACGTATTAGTAGAGTTCTACTAATACAAATACTATTTATGGTTAATATTAAAAACAACAATACAAATTAATCACGACACACCTCCCCGGCAGCGGCGCCAAAATGATTGTGGTAAAATACGACCTTTAGGAAAAGGTGCGTAAAAGCGGTAAGTATTAAACAAATGATTTTAGGAAAAAACCAAGTGTTAATGACCCTAAGGTGTGAAAGTTCGTTTCCCAAGGAGGTATATGTGTGTGACTAAGATGTAAAAGATTTGAGATTAATATTTGGTTTAGAAGGGGATGAGAAAAAAAAAGATGACGAAGACGTAAAAATTACTACTAGAAAGTTAAAACGTAAAACCGTACAAACTACATAAATAAAAATTAATTCTAAAAATTTGCAAACTAGTTTATTTTAACCTAAATAATCAGAAAATCAAAGTGAAATGACCAGAATACCCCTATTGGGCCCTCAAATAGGCCAAAACCAAAAACAGTCAACACAATTGGGCTTTTGGGCCCAAAAAGTCAAACTTGGCCCAATTGACTTGGAAAAGCCCTATCTAACTCAAAATTCAATTCTAAGAACAAAACTCTAAAGGCCCAAAAGCTGAATGTGAGCTTATCACAGCTTAATAAGCAGGCAACTTATTCTTATTGGGCTTTTCAGCCCATTAAGCAATAAGCCAATGCCATAAGCTCTAATTTGACACACAACCTTCTTTTGGGATGCTTATGAGATCTGTAAAAAGAAATTTTGAAAAAGCTCACTCAATAAGCCAGAAATAAGCAAAGTAAAAATTCACTAAAAGACAAAATAGTTGGGTTTGAGATTTAGGGCACCTCAGAAGCTCTAGTTTGTTGCAAAAGCTCACAAATAGCTTAACTAAGAATAATCAATCAAGAAAATCACAAAAAACCAAGTAGAATAAGCTGTATGAGCAAATAAGCTGGCTGAAAAAGCAAAATAAGCTAGTTTTCTAGCAAAAGCTTAACCAAAAGACTTGTAAACTTCCAGATATGATATTAAGCTAAGAAAAATGATTTCTATTACAAAAGATAAGTTGTTGCATGTGCCAATAAGCAAAATAGATTCAATAAGCCTAGAAACCAAGTTTGACCAAAAGTCAAACGTTGATAAGTTAAAATCAAACGCTGACAGGAACAAAGTAGACGTTGACAGACTTAATGAAGTGTAGGGACTTGTTTTTCACCCTGCTGGTCAAGGTTTGAGTGCAAACCTTGTGAATCAAAGCTTACCAGTTGGGTAAACTTGATGTGTTTTGGCACAAATAAGCCAATAAGCCAGTGGGCTTATAAGCTATGAGCAAACCAATCCAAATAGCCAAATAATCTCACAAGTAGCACGTAAATAGAATCCAAGCAGCAAATCAACAATCCTTAAACTAGAAATCAAAATGCAACACAAAATGAGGTGGTCACTTTGTTGATGCAAATGACCACTTCAGCAACTTTGATAAGCTATAAAAACCACAATAAGCCACCAAATTCAACAACCAGATAACCAATAGATTGCTTATCACCCAAACTATTCCCAACCCTGATTTCAGACCTTAGATCCAACAAACAAAAAAGTTATTGGATCGGATGTGTTTGACCAATTTTAAAACCACTTTTATCAGATTTTTGCAAAACTTCAAATCTCTTTTCCAAACTTTCAGAAAGTAAACCAATGACTAAAACTTGTATATTAGGACTTGTTTAGACCTCCCAAACCCCCTAGAACCAAGGGCACAAGGCCACAAGGCCTTATGAACCAGTAATCCCAAACAACCCTTAATCAACCACTTTTCAAACAAACTTCTGATTTTTAAACACAACCTATTGATTTTAATGATCAAATAGCTACACTAGGTGACAACTAACAGATAACAGCCATAAAACTCAAAGCACAAACACAAGAACTCCAAATCATATACCAAAGTACTAAATAAGCAGAAACATGAAATTTTGAGAGGAATCTTAACAAGAGGTTATACCTGCCTTCCACAACATCCTAGGAAGGCCATCTATGCTCCTTGGACCTTGTTCAACAACTAGAACAAGACCAAGGTACTTCAATAAGAAAGATGATGAATGCCTTGGTTGATGTTTCAAAGCAGAAACTAAAGGACTTGATGTCTTCAACACAAGCAGCAAACAACTCAACCAAGGGCTCTAATCCCTTCACAAGCTTGGTGTCAACAAGCTTGCAAGAGCTTATAGCTTATGGTTAAGGGTTAGTACACAAAAATAAGAAAAATCATAACTTTCTTTCAAGCTTTTTCAAACTTGAAAAACCTTACCAAACATAAACGTCCTTGATCCAAAAGGTTCAAGCACACTTATAACAATCAATGGAACTCAGAATCACCCTTTAAACAACACCAACTTTCAAAAACATAAAAAGGAATTACAATTTTCTCAAAATACCAACTTTTATAAATTTTAAAAAGGAATTACAAGTTTAAAAGGCAAAAACTGGAACAAATGGACTCTCACATGTTGAGGTCTCCTTTTATAGGCAAATGCCAGGCTACACTATTCACAAACCCTAGAAGTGAATTCTCTAAAATGCCCTTAAGTCCTTGAGGTAGTTTGTTGTTGATGAGTTGTCCAAAGTGATCCAAAACGTTCATTTTAGCTTTGTGATGAAGCAAAGGCTCTCAGCTGTTGATCTTGACACGTGGCATGACTTGGAGGGCAAGTAGTCACATGATAGGTGAACGGGTATTTGGGGGTGGGGTCCATTGTGAGTGGGAGTGAGGGTTTTGAGGTTGGGATGGGATTTAGAGTGTGTGAATCAAACGTGTGTCACGGTAATTTAGATTTACCCTATGTTTAAGTTGATGTAAAATATGGGTGTGAAAAGGTGAATAGTGGTGATTTTGATCCGAAAATGGGGGAAGGGTAAGTTGTTTGGCGCAATTTATATATTTGAATGTTTCAGTGTACACATTTGTCCCTTCTTCTTTTTCTTTCCTTTCATTTGTGTTTAAAAACGTGTCAGCGCCCATTTCCTTTGTAACAACTTTCAAGACATGGCAATTTTGGCACAAAACTTTGGAAAAGGATTTCAAAGGGTTGTTTTTGACATTTTGAAATATTTCAAGGGCTGATCTTGGACATTCTTGATCTTCAAAGGTGTTCAATATATCTTTGGCATCATGAGAGACCATAATTGGCAATTTTGAATTCTTGAGGGACTAATCTTGCCATTTCTTCAAAGTTGAAGGACCTTTTGTGTAATTTTGACAAACTTAAGGGACCAAACATGTAATTATCAATATACAAGGGTTTTAAGTGTCATTTCTTCAATAAATGAGGATCAATCTTGTGTGTCTTCAAGTCTTCAAGGGTATTTGTTGAGTATTCTTCATGAATTAGGGCCCGGTTCTTTGTACGGCTTTGTTTCTCGTGTCCGTTTTTCCTTGTATCTTGTGATCTTTTGTCTTTTTCACGATATCCATACCTAAAATACACAAGTAAACAAACACAAGCATATATATGGTATTTTATGACATTTTTTGCATTTAAAGCCCGAAAAGAACGATGAGATCATGTATGAATGCCATCTCATCATGAGCCTTAAGGGTGCCGCGGCTAAAGAGCAAGAGGAGGAAAAGATGGGCCTTTTGGCCTGATGTAGAAAATGATATACGTGTTTAGGAAAACAACGTATAAAAGCGGCAAGTATTAAGTTATACGCTTTAGGGAAAACGTAAAACCGAATAAATGCGGGTTCGTTCTCGAAGGAGGTGTGTGTATTAATGTGCCAATTATATAAAATCAAGTTTGGATTAGTGACGTTTTTGGTTGAGAAGAGAAAAAGTAAAGACGAGTTACGCTACGATTACACTACGACGAATGACGTAAAACGCGAACGTAATTACGTAAAACGTGACGAAATTAAAAATTAAACCTAAAAATTAATTAAAAGATTAAACTAAGTCTAAAATAATATAAATAAGGATAAAAATCCAACAAATATATTTTAAAACCTTTTATTAATTAAATATTCAATTTTTAATGCTAATTAAAGCCCAAAAATTAAATATAATTAACAAAATGCCCAAAATATTAATTTATTTCAACTAATAACTAACTTATATTATTTAAAGACTAAAAAGTATTTTTCCTAAATTTTAAAAACTATTTTTCTATTTTTAAATGACTTAAAACTATTTTTAAATTAAAATAATCATAAAAAAATAATAAAATAATGACAAAATTAATCTAACAATTTTAAAAATCTTAAATTATCCTAAAGAACAGTAGAAAATTGAAAAAGTTTGAAAAATGTAAAAAATTTCACTAAAAGACAAAACTAGTTAATATTTAAACCCTAATTATACTAAATTAATTATAAAAAAATAATTAAAAAGTGAACAGTAACTAATTTTTTAACTAAAAATCTTAAACTAATTTTCTAAAACTAGGAAAAATTTTAAATCAGAAAAATATTAATATTCTACACTAAAAGACAAAAAACAGATTAATTAAAAGTAATTAAAAATGCTAAATACTCTAAAAAATATAAAATGAACAGTAGAATAAAAATAAATTATACTGAAAAATTAAGAATTAAAAAAGAAAAATATAGAAAAAAGAATGGAGATCTAAATCCAAAATTGGACCACAAAAGACAAAAAAAAGGAGAAACTGATGTTGACTTGTAGCTATATTTGTCCTCTAGTCCAGCAGTGGGAACCAATAACAAAGACAGTGGGAACTTTTTCCCACTGTTAATGAAATAAAAACGGGTTGTGGACTCAAATGCTTGGATTTAGCTTGTTTCTTGGATTTTCTTGGAACAAATGGCACCCCCACAACTAGTTGGGTTGTGGGGAGTCACAGCAAGCACAAAAAACACTAGCACAGAGCAAGAATCACACAGAGAAGAGCAAATTAAGTTGCTGATGTCAACTAGGGGGCTGTGGGGGGCAGAAAGCTATTTAGGTGCACTTGGATGAGTTTCACAAGCTCCTATTTTGCATACAAGCTATCTAAATAACATAAAAACTATCTAGAAACCTAGACTAACCTAACATCTAATAATGAGAAAAATTTAAGACCAAATTTTATTCTAAAATGGACAGAAAAAGTGACTACACTGATTTGCTATGTTATACCACTTTTGAGCATACAATCCTATTTTAAACCTTTACCAACTGAAAACACAACACTTATAAAACATATAAATACTAAAATGAGAGTGTTGAAACTGGGTTTAAGCCAAAATCTTTGTCAAACTCTAGCCCTAAACTCTATTCCCAAACAACCCTTTAAAATCAGAAAGCTAAAATTAACAAATGAACACCTAACAAATCTTGATAACAAAAACTGAAACCTGTCTAAACATGCAATTTATAGCTAAATAAGCAAGATTTAATGATCATATAAACACAAAAACAAATTTCATGCAACAATCATAACAAGCACATAGAAAAATGTAAAAATTGAAACAGGGTTCAAGCCAATGATACCTTGGGCTGAGGCCATCTGCTATGCTTTTTAAACAGATTCTAGGGCTTATGATGAGCTTTTGGAAGCTTGTTGAAGTAGAGAGGGGGTGGTGTTGACTATCCAGTCAACACCCAATATGTCTTCAAAATGGACTTGTGAACACTTGGGGCTTATATCCTGCCAAGAAAAGAACACAAACACGAATAATGACCTGTGGAGAAGTCAATAAGCTATAGGCAAGCTTATTGAATAAGTTGCTATAGCTTATTGCTTAAGCTAAAAAAAAAAAGAAAACAGATTTTTTTTTTCTGAAATTTAATCTTTTGCAAACATCAAAGATTTTAAGAAGAATACTCTAAAAAGACTTGGATTAAAAGGTTTGGTTCCACTTTCACTTTCCCAAATTAGTTAACCCAAGCTTATGCAATAATTATCCACAGAACCATTAACTGATTTTTTTGAAAATCAGTTAAGAAAGAAAGAAAGTTTCTTAACACTTTTGACTAAAAAATAAATGATTAAGCTAAAATAAACGTTAAAGGAACTCAGAAATTTCAAACTTCCAATCTTTTCATTGTCATTAATCGGATTAAAAAGTTTACAAAAAACTGGAACACTCATCCACAAGTTGGATGGTTGTTTAAATACTACTAAAAATGAAAGAAAACCTAATCCCTAATCTTCCTATTATGCCCTTGAAGTATCTTCAGAATATGCCCCTTTGATGCCAATTTCAAATCGTCCATGTGAATTGCCAGTTACTTGACAGCTGTAGAAACAATCTTGATCGTCCATACACTCCTTTGGGACCAAGTTATGCATGTGGTTCGTTGATTGAGTCAAAGATTCGTGGTTTGCCATTTTTGGGTAGACAGGGGAGCATTGGTGGGGTCCAAGGTGGTCACGGGGTAGTGTTTTGAAAGGTGGGTTGGGATTAGAGGAGGTTTAATTGACTTTCTGGAAAGAGTGAATAAAAACCCCTTTGATAAAGTGGGGGATTAGATTAGGGTTTATATAGGGTAATTAGGGGATAATTTGGGAAGGGTGGATGAACAGGGAATGTTTCCCACGTTTTTAGGAGATTTGACCAGTTTGACTTAATAAATAAAACCGGTTTAAGTCTTAAAGTGGGGTGATTGGGTTGTGGGTTAATGGGTAAGGGTTTGGTGGGTAGGGTCGGGTAACATGACGTGGCAGACTGTGAGTGGAAGGGGTAAGTTTGTTTGTCTAGCTAGGTTTGCCCCCCATACTCCCAAAATATCTTCACAATAAGTCTTGACAGCTATTAACCTCCACTCCTTTGTAAGTAACTTTTGGCTTTTGTCAATTTTGGCACAATAATTTATAAAACACATTCACAAAGGTATTTTATGCATTTAATGCATTCTTCAAGGGCATAAATGGTATTTTCTTGAAACTTAAGGACCAATCTTGTAATAATAGAGATTTACAAGGGTCAAAAGTGACAAGTCTTCAAAAGTTGAGGGACCATTCTTGCCAAATCTTCAAACTTCAAGGACTTGATAGGAAAATCATGATTCGGGTCCGGTTCTTTGTGCGGCTTCGTTTCCCGTGTTCGTTTTTGCTTGATTCCTTTGATCTTTTGGTGAATTCACGATATCCATACCTAAAATACACAATGAACAAACATAGGCACATATATGGGTATTTTGACGATATTTTAAGCGTTTTAAGCCCGATTTGGACGATGAGACTATGTATAATTACAGTCTCATCACTCCCCCATACTAAACCATTGTCGTGTCCCCACGCAATGCTAGAATTAAGTATCATAGCACTTCCAAAATCCATTTTATGAGGACATTTATTCAAGACATAAATTTAAATAAACTACTACACGTGTTTTAGACATAATGTATTGTTTTCATCACGATTAAGTGACTTTTAGGATCATAGAACAAGAACACGTGAATGCTTCGTTGGAAATAATTTCGTCGTCCTCGATTTTCACCCAATTCCATGCTAAGCGTGCAACGAGATCATTGTTATTATAAGTTAGCAACACGAACACATCTCATGAGTGTTAATTACGTACCTAAACTCCCTTATTCCTACTTGGTATCTCTTATATTTTATTTTGTCTTAATGATCACGAGGATACATCATTGACTTATGCGTGAATAGAGATTAAGTCTAAAAATAGAAACTTAACGGTGTAACCAAAATCATCAAATCAATAATTCATCCTAATAGAAAACGATGTCAAAAATTTAAGTCAACAAGAAGGATCGATAAACACGATTTTATAACGGTTTTGAACATGAGACTTATTACCAAGACTTTTATACGCCCCCTAACGGAAGGGCCTTATTATCTTTGGTTTACCTCCATCTTTTATTCAACTTCGCCATGAAGCTTTTATTATGACTTCGGTCTTGCCTTGCCTTTTATTATCCGCCTCATCGGTGGTTTTATTAGCCAAAGACGTATATCCTCACGCTAAAGCGAATTTTGGATCTTTAAAGCTTCGAATATTAAGGCTTGATTCACTTTCAATTTGGGCATAGATTTTTCGGCCTTGTGAGCTTCAAATTTTTGCTTAATTTAGGTGAGCACTTGAAATCTTATTATTAGGTGAAGCTTTCGATTATTCGGGTGCCAATACTTCAAAACCGTGACGCTGGCGATACCTTAATGTTTTCCCAATTTAATTACATGGAAGCTACCAAAACAAATTAGAAACCCAACAATAGTGACTAAACCGCCAAATCAATATTTATTAACAATTTATTATGCAAACAGCGTTGGGAGAATAAGCTAATAATTACTACACATAAGATCGTGATGATTACGAGACTTATAAATAACTCTATCATTTCTCGTCCTCATTTAAGAGACTTAGCCTAAAAAGTTAAGGAATCGAAGCTAAGTGCTCAACACGCACGGTCGAGTCAAAAATTACTCTCGTTCTCACCATCGGAAAACCTACATTCGTGTTTTAAACACTTATGAAAAACTAGAAAAATTTTAAAATTTGGCCATTTTTAGCCTTATTTTGCATAAAACGATAACAAAAAGATGAATATTGGATTGCGTGTTGACGTAAGCAAGGTGAAGTATCTACTCACCCCCCCCCCCCCCCAATACGAAAACTAAACATTGTCCTCAATGTTTCGAGTCTAGGGGTGTAAACACCCCCATACTAGAGACGAAGTCGAATGCTTAATCTCGAGCATGGAAAGGGTAAAACGAATAACCTAAAAGCCGTTTATGAATTATGCTAATAAGATAAACGTTAGAACGTAAAAGGATATCATCGGATATCGGAATCTCCAAAGGCAACGATCGAAGCTCGAGTGATCCGTAAAACGAACACGAGAGGCTTCAATGATGACGATGAACCTAATAGATCACAATCACAAACAACCACGAAACAAAGGTAGGAAGAGCACAAGTCCCCTCGTTACATTAACTAAGAAAGCAATAATATTTACAAGGATAAGCATGAGAATCCCCCACGAGGCACCTTGTTTTTGATAACCGAGTCAAAAGCTCGACTCGAATCCCCATAAATGTGATCATTTAGGGATAATCTTGGTTTGGTCATTTTTGGTGGGACTTACATGATAAACAAGGCCCAAAAGTACGTGGAGTACTTTAAAAACCCGATAAACGTATACCGGGGTCAAAGATAGCGTCTTCGTTTTCGGATGAAAGACGAAACAACGCTACTCCAACA
The DNA here is from genome assembly GCA_025667525.1 of Glebionis coronaria. NCBI lineage: Eukaryota > Viridiplantae > Streptophyta > Magnoliopsida > Asterales > Asteraceae > Glebionis > Glebionis coronaria. The sequence continues at coordinate 110,928 of JANFOE010001508.1, read as the reverse complement.
CAAACCCCAATGGGGTAGAAGAAAAGAGATGAGAAGTAGAAAGGTGGGGCAATGGGTAAGTCAACAATATGATCTACTCGAGGTAGACTCACACCAAGCAAATAGATATGATTTCCATTTATTGCATCGGTGGAAGACCGAGATTTCCCTTTACAAGCAATTCCGGGATCGTAAATCTCGTCCTCGGTGGTAAAGTGTGAGGGAACATTTGGGGCTTCCCCCACACTAAAACCACACCAACCGTCGTCAAAAAGAGTAGACGAGGTGGTAGCACTCATAAAACGATGTGATGACGGAGTTAAACATGTAGAAAAATCATTTAAAACATTTTTAAAATCTTTTCCTTTTTCATCGTTTAAAAACTCTTTATGAAAACCCGATTGAATAATGTCGAAAATATTTGGCGTGTTAAATTCAAAATTAGTCGCGCTAAAAATTCTCACATTTAAGTCTTTGGCGGGAGGGGGTGGCGGATTATATAAGTTCTCAAAACGTTTGTCAATAAAGAACACCGCCCCCTCGGGGTCTACATACTCGTCATCCTCATGAACGTCGATCTCATCGATTTCTTCATCAAAGATAGGCTTGTCAAACCAAGGTTTGTCATTCCCCTCCTTGAGTATCTTAGAAACTCTCTCGAAAAGATCACGATCAAGCACGAAACCATCATTCTTTTGTGGGGATCGTTGATAAGTTAGATCCTCACGAATGTGGTAAACGTCATTCTCAAATGAGGAGTGTTGATAAGGTAACTCCTCGAGAATGCGATTTTTGGTGGTCACATGAGTTGGTTCGTCATCGAAAATAAGACGTTCCAACTCATTGAGTTCATCCTCGATTTTGGAAAGGTCGACCTCACTCGTAGGTGGAAGTGAAGGCATAAGAGCTAGCTCTCGTTCTATAATTTCCTCAATCTCGGGATCAAACTCATAATCATCGTACTTCACATGTTTCTTCTTAGGAGAATCAAAAATAGCATGTGGATGTCGAAGTACGTGATCAAGCTCGGCAAAATCGCCATCGTCATCGTCAAAGAAAGAGTCGATGTGAGAACTCACAACCATGGACTTACAAGCCAAATGACTATGCTTAGGTGACTTTTCTAAGACGAGAGGATCGATGTCGATAAACCCTTTAGCCTCAACGGGTGTTGGGCTAGGCAAAGGAGGCACTTCGATGGAGTTAGAAGTTGAAGCCTCAAAGTCATGGTCCTTCGAAGGTGGTGAAGACGAAGCCATTTTGGTCATTGTCGTGATGGCATTAACGTCGCCCTTCGGAATTGGTGTTTCACTTGTTTCGCTAAAAACATCCCAAAGTGAGTTTTCATCCATAAATTTACACATACCCTTTTGAATTAGGTACACGTATTCTTTATCATTAAAATCATCATCTTTAAAACCGTTTTTCTTAATTCTTTCAAAACATGCATCAAGCTTCATTCTTTCCGCTAAAGTAAACATTTTGAAATCATTAGAATTTGAATCATTAGGTTTTGAAACCTCGGTTTTTTCATTCTCATAAAATCCTTGGGATTTTCTAGCGAAAAAGTCTATTTTCTCATCCCCATATCTCATAGTAAGTCTCCCCTCGTGAACGTCGATTACGGTTCTAGCCGTCGATAAGAATGGTCGGCCTAAAATAATGGGACATTTAGGGTCACACTCGTAATCGGATATAACGAAATCCACGGGAAAAACAAACTTTCCAATCCTAACATAGACATCCTCGGCTATTCCAATTGGTATAAGTGGAGTACAATTTGCAAGCTCGATTGTCATGTTTGTGGGGGTAAGCGAAGGCAATCTCATCAATTTCCATAGAGAATGAGGCATGAGATTGATGCTAGCACCTAAATCGGCAAGGGCTAAACATCCCTCAATCTCGGAAAAATCACAAGGTAGTAGAAATTGGCCCGGATCCTTTTCCTTTCTCGGCATACGCCTTTTGGGTTTTTTAAGAAGGATTGAAGCACAAGTTTCTTCAAGGGTTACTTTGGTAAGGTCGACAAAGCTCTCTTTTTGAACCGTGGATGGAATTTGAGGTACACGAGGGTGTGCACTCTTTTCCTTGGTCACCACGTTCACCCCATCGACTTTAGAACAAGAAGACGTCTTAGAAGTCGAGGGTTGAGAGGGATAAACAACACGGAATCCTTCAAGGTTAGGGGTAATCACACGACCTTTCTCACGAGACGAGGCGGCTTTACATTGCTCCTTCGGATTAGCAACGGTGTCACTAGGTAACGAACTCGATGACGAACCCGAGGCTTTGTTCATTATAGCCGAAAACATCTTTTTAATATCAATTTGCCCTTGCTCAATCTTCGTGTTTTGCAATTTCAAAGTATTAGAAAAGTCATTTTTCAAAGTACCAATTTCTCCCTCTAATCGTCTCATATTAGCCTCATTCGTTTTCATGTAATTTTGAAAATCGTTTGATGAACTATTTTGATTAGAATTAAAGTTCCCTTGGTTTTGATTGTTTCTTTGAAAATTTCCTTGATTACCACTTGAAAAATTGTTTCCTTGATTGTTATCTCTATTTTGCCAAGTTATATTACGACCTTGATTATAACCTCCTTGATTTTGATTCGAAAAGTTTCCTTGTTGATTATTTCCTTGAAAATTGTTTCGGTTTTGAAAATTGTTGCCTTGGTTATAATTTCCTTGTTGTGATGGACCAGCGTTATTTTGATTAGAAAAATTGTTGTTTAACGCACTCACATTCGACGTTTGGCCATCCGTAGCCGCACACTCGTAATAATTATGAGGTCCACCACAAAACGTACACGAGACCTCAACCGCTTTCACCGTAGCGGGAGCGTCTTTCTTTTGCATCTCAATGAGATAAGACGTGAACACATTCGTCAACTTGTCGACTTTTGCATCAACTCTCTCAATGTCGCGATTAGAACTACTAACATTGGCGACATTGGCAACACTCGGTGCATTGCGGAGTTGGTAAACCTTGGATCGGTTCTCGATAATTATCAAAGCTTCTCTCGGAGTCTTACACAAAAAGTTGCCACCGGCGGCGGAATTCAACGATTCTTGTTCGTGAAAATTAAGACCGTTGTAAAACGTATCGATTTGGTGCAACTCGGAAAAACCATGGTGAGGACATTGCCTAAGCAATTCCTTAAAACGATCCCACGCGTCTCTAAAAGATTCATTCGGTTTTTGCTCAAATTTTGTAATCTCGTTCTTGAAAAACGTTGTCTTAGACGGTGGGAAAAAATAATTAACGAACTTGGAAACGAGATCCTTCCACGTAACTATGGAATTAGGTGGCTCTTTCTCGTACCAATCCTTGGCGGCACCATCGAGCGAGTACGGAAAAAGCATAAGCTTGACGACATCGGTGTCGACGTTCTTAAACTTGCTCGTGGCCAAAAGACGATCAAAATTCCGAATATGGTCGTGAGGATTATCGGCTTCACGACCTCGAAACTTCGTAGCTTGGATCAACGAAAGCATTCCGCTCTTGATCTCAAAATTCTCCGCCTCGATAGCGGGAATTACGATCGCGTCTCCATAACCCTCGGTGGGCGCTTGGAGCAATTCCATCATAGAACGATTGTCGGCCATCTCCTCTTCGGTTTCTTCAACAACGATATTAGGAACGTCGGTTTCTAATTCTCGTCTACGTCGTCGATTCCTTCGATTACGATTGCGTCGATTCAAAGCTTCGCTAGAATTGGAATAGTCCTTCGATCGAGTGCGCATGCACTAAGCGTAGAATGGGTGGTAGCAAAGAAGATTCTTTTTGCGGCTTTTTGATTTTTTCAATTTTTTTGGCTTTTGATTGGTTTTTTTTTAATTTTTTTGGATTTTTGAATGTATTACGTAGACACAAATCTACAAATCTCCCCTCGAATCGACTTTCTCGATTAAAGGAGCCTCAAAGAATGAAAACGATCACGTGGAGTGAACGTTCTCGATGACTTTAGAACGTTGGTGGAACACCAAAACGTTCAAGAGGGTTTAATCTTGAAAACACAAGCAAATATAATATACGTAGATAATACTTGGGCGGCAAACCCTCGATTAGCCCTCTTTCTCAAAACACGCACAAGCAAGCGGAGGAAACGAGGCGGCGCGAAGCACTTAAGAGCCTTTTTCCTTTAGGTCGTGAAATACAACCGCCTTATACCCACCTTATAGTTTGTGTTAATTGAAATTAAGCCTCACGAAAGTATTTATCTATTTTGCCTTTAAACTTTTGCTTTAGATTCGAATACAATGATCGAGTGATGAAATCCCGAATCAAGGTTGTGATTTCTCACGTATTTGGAGTACTTGTATATTTATTGTTCTTACGTAGATACAATATAGTAATAATATATTCACAAAGAAAAACGAAAACCAATATATCTACAATATAGTAAAAAATTGTTGTGTGTTTAACTTAGGAAAATTAAACACAATTTATTTGGATACTATAGTATAATAGAGAAAAATAACAAAAATGAGTATGTACGATATTTACGCTTTCCAAAAAATATGAAAAGCAAAAACGCACTACTCACACAAACACGATACTAATAATAATGGCACACTAAACACCTCCCCGGCAGAGGCGCCAAAAATTTGATGTAGAAAATGATATACGTGTTTAGGAAAACAACGTATAAAAGCGGCAAGTATTAAGTTATACGCTTTAGGGAAAACGTAAAACCGAATAAATGCGGGTTCGTTCTCGAAGGAGGTGTGTGTATTAATGTGCCAATTATATAAAATCAAGTTTGGATTAGTGACGTTTTTGGTTGAGAAGAGAAAAAGTAAAGACGAGTTACGCTACGATTACACTACGACGAATGACGTAAAACGCGAACGTAATTACGTAAAACGTGACGAAATTAAAAATTAAACCTAAAAATTAATTAAAAGATTAAACTAAGTCTAAAATAATATAAATAAGGATAAAAATCCAACAAATATATTTTAAAACCTTTTATTAATTAAATATTCATTTTTTAATGCTAATTAAAGCCCAAAAATTAAATATAATTAAAAAAATGCCCAAAATATTAATTTATTGAACTAATAACTAACTTATATTATTTAAAGACTAAAAAGTATTTTTCCTAAATTTTAAAAACTATTTTTCTATTTTTAAATGACTTAAAACTATTTTTAAATTAAAATAATCATAAAAAAATAATAAAATAATGACAAAATTAATCTAACAATTTTAAAAATCTTAAATTATCCTAAAGAACAGTAGAAAATTGAAAAAGTTTGAAAAATGTAAAAAATTTCACTAAAAGACAAAACTAGTTAATATTTAAACCCTAATTATACTAAAATAATTATAAAAAAATAATTAAAAAGTGAACAGTAACTAATTTTTTAACTAAAAATCTTAAACTAATTTTCTAAACCTAGGAAAAATTTTAAATCAGAAAAATATTAATATTCTACACTAAAAGACAAAAAACAGATTAATTAAAAGTAATTAAAAATGCTAAATACTCTAAAAAATATAAAATGAACAGTAGAATAAAAATAAATTATACTGAAAAATTAAGAATTAAAAAAGAAAAATATAGAAAAAAGAATGGAGATCTAAATCCAAAATTGGACCACAAAAGACAAAAAAAAGGAGAAACTTATGTTGACTTGTAGCTATATTTAGCCTCTAGTCCAGCAGTGGGAACCAATAACAAAGACAGTGGGAACTTTTTCCCACTGTTAATGAAATAAAAACAGGCTGTGGACTCAAATGCTTGGATTTAGCTTGTTTCTTGGATTTTCTTGGAACAAATGGCACCCCCACAACCAGTTGGGTTGTGGGGAGTCACAGCAAGCACAAAAAACACTAGCACAGAGCAAGAATCACACAGAGAAGAGCAAATTAAGTTGCTGATGTCAACTAGGGGGCTGTGGGGGGGCAGAAAGCTATTTAGGTGCACTTGGATGAGTTTCACAAGCTCCTATTTTGCATACAAGCTATCTAAATAACATAAAAACTATCTAGAAACCTAGACTAACCTAACATCTAATAATGAGAAAAATTTAAGACCAAATTTTATTCTAAAATGGACAGAAAAAGTGACTACACTGATTTGCTATGTTATACCACTTTTGAGCATACAATCCTATTTTAAACCTTTACCAACTGAAAACACAACACTTATAAAACATATAAATACTAAAATGAGAGTGTTGAAACTGGGTTTAAGCCAAAATCTTTGTCAAACTCTAGCCCTAAACTCTATTCCCAAACAACCCTTTAAAATCAGAAAGCTAAAATTAACAAATGAACACCTAACAAATCTTGATAACAAAAACTGAAACCTGTCTAAACATGCAATTTATAGCTAAATAAGCAAGATTTAATGATCATATAAACACAAAAACAAATTTCATGCAACAATCATAACAAGCACATAGAAAAATGTAAAAATTGAAACAGGGTTCAAGCCAATGATACCTTGGGCTGAGGCCATCTGCTATGCTTTTTAAACAGATTCTAGGGCTTATGATGAGCTTTTGGAAGCTTGTTGAAGTAGAGAGGGGGTGGTGTTGACTATCCAGTCAACACCCAATATGTCTTCAAAATGGACTTGTGAACACTTGGGGCTTATATCCTGCCAAGAAAAGAACACAAACACGAATAATGACCTGTGGAGAAGTCAATAAGCTATAGGCAAGCTTATTGAATAAGCTGCTATAGCTTATTGCTTAAGCTAAAAAAAAAAAGAAAACAGATTTTTTTTTTCTGAAATTTAATCTTTTGTAAACATCAAAGATTTTAAGAAGAATACTCTAAAAAGACTTGGATTAAAAGGTTTGGTTCCACTTTCACTTTCCCAAATTAGTTAACCCAAGCTTATGCAATAATTATCCACAGAACCATTAACTGATTTTTTTGAAAATCAGTTAAGAAAGAAAGAAAGTTTCTTAACACTTTTGACTAAAAAATAAATGATTAAGCTAAAATAAACGTTAAAGGAACTTAGAAATTTCAAACTTCCAATCTTTTCATTGTCATTAATCGGATTAAAAAGTTTACAAAAAACTGGAACACTCATCCACAAGTTGGATGGTTGTTTAAATACTACTAAAAATGAAAGAAAACCTAATTCCTAATCTTCCTATTATGCCCTTGAAGTATCTTCAGAATATGCCCCTTTGATGCCAATTTCAAATCGTCCATGTGAATTGCCAGTTACTTGACAGCTGTAGAAACAATCTTGATCGTCCATACACTCCTTTGGGACCAAGTTATGCATGTGGTTCGTTGATTGAGTCAAAGATTCGTGGTTTGCCATTTTTGGGTAGACAGGGGAGCATTGGTGGGGTCCAAGGTGGTCACGGGGTAGTGTTTTGAAAGGTGGGTTGGGATTAGAGGAGGTTTAATTGACTTTCTGGAAAGAGTGAATAAAAACCCCTTTGATAAAGTGGGGGATTAGATTAGGGTTTATATAGGGTAATTAGGGGATAATTTGGGAAGGGTGGATGAACAGGGAATGTTTCCCACGTTTTTAGGAGATTTGACCAGTTTGACTTAATAAATAAAACCGGTTTAAGTCTTAAAGTGGGGTGATTGGGTTGTGGGTTAATGGGTAAGGGTTTGGTGGGTAGGGTCGGGTAACATGACGTGGCAGACTGTGAGTGGAAGGGGTAAGTTTGTTTGTCTAGCTAGGTTTGCCCCCCATACTCCCAAAATATCTTCACAATAAGTCTTGACAGCTATTAACCTCCACTCCTTTGTAAATAACTTTGGGCTTTTGTCAATTTTGGCACAATAATTTATAAAACACATTCACAAAGGTATTTTATGCATTTAATGCATTCTTCAAGGGCATAAATGGTATTTTCTTGAAACTTAAGGACCAATCTTGTAATAATAGAGATTTACAAGGGTCAAAAGTGACAAGTCTTCAAAAGTTGAGGGACCATTCTTGCCAAATCTTCAATCTTCAAGGACTTGATAGGAAAATCATGATTCGGGTCCGGTTCTTTGTGCGGCTTCATTTCCCGTGTTCGTTTTTGCTTGATTCCTTTGATCTTTTGGTGAATTCATGATATCCATACCTAAAATACACAATGAACAAACATAGGCACATATATGGGTATTTTGACGATATTTTAAGCGTTTTAAGCCCGATTTGGACGATGAGACTATGTATAATTACAGTCTCATCATGGCCCATGACCCATTACTAATCCCATAACAAGTAAAATACAGGATTTTATTATCATATTTTAGGTTTACAGAAAAAAATCAAGAAACCCTTTTCCTCCTTCCTTCATGCCACCGACTGTAGATCACCAAAGTGGGTGTTCGGGTCATTTTGATCTTTGATAATTGGTTGCACGTGTTCGTGTCTTTAATCCTTTTTTCTTCCACGCATTCGGTAACATTACGTTTTTTTAATTCTTTTATCGAATTCATGATCTCATATTAATTAATCTTAAAAAAACAACCAAGTAAAACATGTTAGGACTAATTAAAACTAAGATTTAAGGGATGTTTGGTGTTGGTTTTGTTTGGTCCAGACCCAAACGGAGAGACCCAGGCTCTCGGCTTGCTTGTTCGCACTACTACCGAGACACAAAGTCTCGGCGTGGGTGGTTGTGGGTCGATCGCACGACGAGGGGACCCCGACGTGGAGTCGGGGTATGGTTCGGTTTTGGTTTGATTTGATTTTGGGCTAACCGAGACCACAAGGGTCTCGGTGTGGCTCGGGTTAACAAGAATAGTGGGAAGCGGCCTAAGCCGGGGCGAACCAGGCTCGGCAGTGGCTAGCTATGCTCGGCAGTGGGAACAATAGGCCACTAGTGGCAACCGGCTAGCCGGTCTAGCCATTGGTAGGGCTGCGTTTGGTTTCAGTCGCCGGCTGACACCACTAGCTGCCGGCTATGTGGTGTCGGCTAGGCATTTTCGGGCTCGGGATAAATTTTAAACACGGATTCGGGCTCCTGAATGTTTAAAACAGTTTAATTATTTTAATTAAATTATTTCCAAGACTATTTAATTTAATTAAAAACATAACTTAGGTTAAAATATTAAAATTAATATTTCATGACTAACCTAAGTATTTACTTAGCTCAATTTAATTAAACATGTACTTTAATTAAATTCTTATAATCTATAGTTTATTAAATTAAACAAGTTACTTATTTAATAAGCTATAATACTTAAACCATGACTTGTAATTTTTACTAATAAACTTTACTTGACATTTAAAAATCCAGCTTATTTCTAATTATGGAAACTTACTATTTTTAGAAACTTTCTATTTTTAGAAACTTACTATTTTAAGAAACCTTCTATTTTTAGGAAGTTACTTAGTATTACAATACAAGTATTATAATACCTTATTACATGAATAATAAACAACAGAATACAAGAATAACTACAATTAACACTTAAGATAGTTAAAACATGACAAAACATGAATAATAAGCTAAGAACACACAAAACCAGTAAAACACGTGTATCTCAGACAACTCATACACGTCCCTATTCTTATGTAGTATTATCCGTCAAGGCGGAGTAGGTTCTTCAGTGTTTCCGTTAGCTTCTACTTGATACAAGGTACGTATTTCTCGTCCTTCAGTAAGGACAATCTCTTCCTTTATTAGGACTTCCCGTATACAGCTAAATGTTTTTCCCAGTAGTACAGATTTAAGTGCTTATGATTTATTAGTTACCTTAGCCATATACATGCATGCCAGTTTCACCTAGTTATGGAGGTACCATAACCATAACACTAGAGGCACTAGTGTTATGACTTCACCACAACAGAGTGATAACTCGTGGCATCTCTTTCAGTTTATTTGGCCTTTATTATTATATTATCATGTGGGGCTTATGGGTGCATCCTAGTTACAGTGTCAGTCAGGATTTCATGGTGAATGTGGTGTGTGCCTTGCATCCTTCACAAGGAGCTGATCCCTCCTACCCATACCATATTAATTAGAGGCATCCACTCTAATTGCACGACGAGGTCACCCCTCCAAGTATTCATGCACGTTGTTGACCTCATGACCTATATTGGCTTTTGGTATATTAAACTAATACATATTTTCATAAGTAAACATAAGCTATGTTTTCAGAACTAAAACAGTAAACATGTTATACTTCTAGGTTTCCCAAGACTTATTCATTTCCGCTGCCTTTCATGCTTATTATGCTCTTTATATGCTTTCATACTCTATGTTTTCCATGCTTTATTGTATATCCGTGCACTGGGCGTTATGCTCAGTCGTTTTCCATTTCCATGTTCCCAAACGGCAGGTACCCAAGGTCGCAAGTAGGACCTCAAGAGTATGTGCATTCGGATGGAAGCTATCCAGCCTTCTATATCTTATGCATTTATCATACTTTATTTCATGTTAGACATTGTTTAGTCCTTTCCCTTTACAATACTTATATTTTCTTATGTTGAGTTACTTGGACTACCGATGTTTGTTTCTGATATTTCCTTTTATGGTCATGAATGTTTAGACATTTACCTTGCATGCTTTGATGACACGCCATATATTTATGTGATATTCTATTTTACCAAATGGGGTGTTACAATTATGGTATCAAAGCCCAAGGTTTCGACCTGTAGCTCTGTAAAACATGACCTGTGACTTACGGGTAGTCACCAGCGTCTTCCTAAAACTGACAATTGTTTTTCATGCATTCATTTCATTTTCATTTCATGTATTCATTTCATGCATTCATCTCATTGTCGCAGGAATTTTGACTAAGTAATGGTTGGTACAGGACTGACCCTATTTAGTCGCATGTGTTTTTATCGAAACATTTTATTTGTTTAGTGGACCGACCCATTGGTGTCCACACTTGCCTTTTTGTTTTGTGAACCGATCCATAGGCGTTCACTTAGGGAGATATCATCATATTTAAATTGATCATGCATTTTAAAAATGTTTTATGCATCATAAATAAATTCATGTTTTATACACTGTTCATGCATTTTCCTATTCATGTCATATTTTATCAGACTTATTATTTATGTTGCATTTTGTTTAAACTGTCAGATGGTGAACACACGCAATGCTCAAGAGTTGGCTGCAGCTGTCAATGTAGCTTTGTAAGCCCTCCTTCCCCAACTTCACAATGAAATCAGGGAGGAAGTTCATGCTGAAGTTAAGGCTCAAGGCGTTCAATTTGGCCCTCATCAGCAGCACAACAACAATCCTCCACCTCCACCGCCTATTACCCTTATGACTTGGTTGGAGCGATTCAACAAACAGAGACCCCGTTCATTTGAGGAGACTGACAGTCCCTCTGAGGCCAAAGCTTGGATTTCTCATATTGAAAAGATATTTGATGCGATGGGTTGTGAAGGTGTCTTCAAGGCAAGGATGGCTTGCTATAAGTTTGAAGGTGATGTACTGTAGTGGTGGAAGTCAGTTAAGCAGTCCAACGGTGGTGATGATTGGGTTGCACTGCTGACATGGGACCAATTTAAAGAGCTCTTCCTTAATCAGTACTTTCCACATGCTGAGTAGGAGAAACTTAAGAGGGATTATCATAATATCCGACAGGTTGCTGGGGAGAACAGCAATGAATGCATGTAGAGGTGTCTTCGTTTGGCTGGATTCTTGTGTGCAGCAGTAGGTACTACAGAGGAGCAAGCTGAGAAGTTTTGCTGGGCTCTTCGCACTTCGGTTGCCAACAGTTTGGTTTGTGCTACGTTCACTACAGTGGAACAGATGGCCGATGCAGCCCGTAAGCTTGAGATGCTCCAGGAACGAGAGGAGTTTGGTGATGACCGATCAGTGAAGAGGTATCTTCAATCACCAACCGTTAATCATTCATTTCTTTCAGTATTTTTCCTTCTTATATCATCCACTGTTCAACCTTATATTTCAGAGAGAAGACTAACGACCGAAAACCTACGGTCGCTCAACAAACATCATCTATGGGGAACGGTCAGACCAACGACCGTTCTGGTTCAGATAGGCGTGTCGGTAATGATAATTACCATAAAAATGCCAATAACTCGAACAATAGTAGGTCCCTATATTTGACTTCATTTATGATTAAACTGTGTTATGTTATGGTATTCTTGTTGATCCCAAACTTAGATCGATTTAGCTTTGTGTTAACGAGGGTAAATCAAGTTTAACGCGTAGAGAAACTTTGTGTATTCAACAATTTAAGTGTTATGCGGAATTTAACACTTAGAACAAAGAACAAAGAACAAAGCAAAACAATATAACCCTAACTTTCACTTGATTAGTGTTGAAACTTGTGTACAATGAAAGTGTAAAACTTGTTAAAAACTTATTTAAACTAAGAACCCTGTGACCTCCTTTTATAACACAAAGAGTCGTGTAAAATGGTCTACCTATCAGCTATTCTAGGTAAAGATAATTATAGAAAATATAATATTGAACATATCTTTACTAGAATTACAAAACGTGTAGACTATGTATTCCATCAGTGGTTGAACTTCCCTTTGTCAGTGCTCAAATATGCTTTGTCAGTGTTCACCTGTCAGCGCCTCTTTTACTCTTGTCAGCGTCCAAGTTCTTCTTGTGAACGTCCCAGTGACTTAGTTAATTTTATTCCCAACAATCCTCCCCTAAACTTGATATCTACTCTAGTAATCAAGTTTGTTGAATAAAACTAAATACAAGGAAGATTCTTACAAATACAAACTAATTCTGAATTTGAGAATAAATATATCTAACAAAATCCTTACTAACATCACTGGTATAGTCAACCTCTAACTTTGTGGATACCATCATCTTCAAAACATCTTGAGACATAGGATATGGAACATCAACCAAAAGATATTCTGCAAATTTTGAAGTACTAAGATAGTATACACCAGCAGTTGAAAATAAACGCCATTTCAAACCACTAAGGTCATCAAAATCCAACCAAATTTGATCAGTTTCATCTAGAAAAATCATTCTCTTGAATGTGGTCTAGATTTTTATTCCATTTACTAAAGAAGACTCTTCAGCCCCATACTTAGCTTTCATCAAATCTCACAAAGCTACCAAATCCTCTCTATCCATACTTGTAAACAAAGAAATAAAAGAAGTGAATGTGTGTACCTTGTCAGCAGCTCTAGTGACAACCCATAAACCACTTGTATCTTCCTCATACTTGACTATGGGGATTCTGAAGTCCAAAGGTAACACTTCTACATAATCTGAAACTTCCAATGGTGAAAGCTTCATGGTCTTCCTTAAAACTGCTTCACTTGGGTTTAATTGATCAAGTACTAGAAATCCAATCTTCATTCCCTTCTTCACTGGCCTTGGAACCACAGATGCTTTCTTGATTCTCATCTGTTCCTCCATTTCCTCTTGCCTTTCCTTGGAGAGTAGCCCAAAAGTCCTGTCTTTACACAAGAAATCGCAAATTGGATAAGCCAAATGCTCCAAATGGTCAAAAGTGAGCTTTCTGAGATTTGTGTAGGTCCACCCAGTTTGGTGACACCTTAACATCATGTAATACAATTCTCCCCTTGTTGTCTTGTTCTGTTGAAGAATGTTGTAAGCTCTATTTTTCTCAAACACCTTAATATCTCTCTACAGCCTCAAAAACCCGTCTAAACACCAAATCTTCTCAAACAAAGAAATATCTTGATCATTCAAGACTTGCTCTTCATACTTAAAATAGAGCTCATCAATCTTAGGCATGTCAAAATCAAACTGCAACTTCAACTCCCTAAGCTTTTCCCTAGCCAATTCATCCTCCCCATACTCTAACCTTTCTGGCTCTTCAAGTATCATCACACTAGAACTAGAGCCCTTATCTTCAGATTCTGATGAAGTCACAATTTGTGATTCAATAGAAGTCTTAGCAGTCTTAGAAGCCTTTATTCCTTCTTGCTCTTGAAGTTGTGCAGCCAAAACAGAATCAAGTTGTACCTGAGCTGCATCCTTAGGTACCTTACCTTCTACCATAACTCCTTTACCATTATCTAAAGTTCCAATATTTGGTAAAGTTGTTGATGGTGCCTGTGTAGAAACATCCTTGAGAATAGCTGATGGTTGAGATACACCAACTAAACCTACAAGTCTGTCAGAGTCTGATTTATGAATGTCAGCGTTCAAATTATGAGTGTCAGCGGCTAACTCTGTGACCTGCCTCATCATCTCTACAAATGATAGATTCTTAGGAGTAATCAAAGAAGTATCAAAACCTGGCTTCTCCTTCAAACCTGTTAGCACTTCAGCTATCTCCACATCCTTGTTCCCATAAGAAACACCCTCTTGTGAGCCCTTGTCACTTAAATTTACAGGCTCTGTAGCTTCACACTCCCCTTTGTAAGAATCCTCCCCTGAAGAGAGGACTCTAAACCGCCTGCTCCTAGCATGGGCAGACTCCAAAGTAACCAACCTCTCCCTTAACAAAGTAAGTTCAAGGCCTTGAGCTGTGACAATCTGTACAAGATCTGCATTTTGATTTTACAAGCGTATGCAGATCGCCGTCAATTCCAAAGTTGATAAAGGTTCCAATCTACCCTCCTCTATCATGGGGATTTGACCCCCCAAGAGAGATTCATTGGGCATGGGTGTGTTCTTAATGAATTTGGGACTTTCTTGACCTGCTTCTAAGCTAGTGCCAATAGTCCGATCCCTACCCATGTCACGAATCACACTAGGGGTGGTGGTTTCCTCTGCTACATGGCTAGGACCACTAGAGGAGAACACTCCAGTAGTCCTTTGTCGTTTCTCAAACCTAAATTCTGGTTGTTCAGATGAAGAAGTGGAATGTGGGTCATTTTGGTTGTGAGGGGCAAGGGTGTCAGCGTTTGGGTTGGCTGTGTCAGCGCTTATATTTTGAATGTCAGCGCCTGAGGGTTTAGGGTCAAGGTCCATGTGTTATGGGGATGGAGGTTGTTCTGGGATAGGATCTGGTTGAGGCTGGGGGTTTGCAGCTGCCTCAATGACAGCTAGCATGGCTGGGTTGAGTGGAAGGTTTCGAAAGGGAGGGGTATTCATGTTACCAAATATAGTTTTCTTTTAAGTAGGGACCTCATAAAAGTGGTCAACCCTACGACAATATTGTTGTGCATCAAAAACTATTTGTAAAAACCTTGGGTAAGCAAGAGTCATCTTGTTACCCTTGTTGTGACACATGCCATCAAAAATCAATTTAGAAAAATAAAATTTTGCCCATTTGCAAGACAAACAAGATCACAACCGATTGATCGATTGATTTCATTGAAAGACGAGCATTTGGGACTCAAACATTGTAAGATGACATGCATCAGGTACTTCCAAGTTGGGGGAAATTGTTGTTGAGAATATTTGTTTATATGCCCAACTGGGGGAAATTCATATCCCAAGCCTCGAATCCCTAACGCTAGCTCTGCTAAGAAAAAGGTAGTTATACCATCAACGTCGTCAAGATGTAAAGCGTGACGAACTAAAGCTTCAGTAACTACCCATCTAGCCCTATGAACAGTGCCAACTAATGTAATCACTCCATCAATTGTTTCAGAACGTAGAGTGTTCCAAAATTGCTTGATGTGTGTGATAGGAACAAGTGGAGTATGAGAAAGTGCATACCTTAAAGGAGACGCCATCAAATATCCAATCATCTCTGTGTATTGGGGGTGCAAAACATTATATTTAACCAAATAAGCCACCATATTATGTTGACTTCTGAACCCCAACACTACACTAGCAGGTTTAAACTTTGGTGCCATTTGAATGAGTGGTGAAAACCGTAAGAGGGTTAACAATGGAGGTTGGAAGGTTTGAGAATTTAGAAGACAATTATAGTAGTTACCCTATTTAAAGAAGTGAGCCTAAAGTATAGGAGTGGTAAAAGCACACGATTGGTTGAAAAAGAAGGTGGTTATATTCAAAAAGTAATGATTATAATCATGAAAATATATAACTTATCTCTTTCATTAATTAAAAGATACCAACTATCTAAAATTACGGACCAAATTTTCGTTAAAAATAACAACTAGGTAGGACCCAGTATATATCAACGGTCAAAAATTAAATATCAGTGTTTAACAGCTATATTTTGTCAGCGTGTAAATTTTGCTATGTCAGCGTTTAAATTGGTCTTATCAGCGTTGGAGGTAAACTATGTCAGCAGCCAAAAAAATAAAATAAAAAAGAAAAAGACCTTAACAAAGAAGTTTACCCTAATGAAGATAAATCTTACTCTGAAAATGACTGTAGGGTGGCAAGCATTGTCCAATCATGCACACTTGCATAAGCAAGATAGACATAATTTTCCGCAAGTGTCCCTTGCTAACTAAAGTTCTTAACAGTGAACAAATCTCATATAAACTCTTTGTAACTTCCCTGGTAAGCCCAATTAAAATTTACACCAAGTCTCCCAACCGACCAATCCCAATTCTAAGCCAAAAAGTCTTGGCAACATGCACAGTATATCAACTTTGCATGTTACAGTGCCTCAAGAACTAGAAATTCCAACAATTAAAAGAAAAGCCTTCATTATTTCTAACTCTCACTCACCTGTGGACACAATCTAGAATTGTGATAAGAGCATTCTAAGAATACCCAAGATCCTAAAGGCTTCCTAAACCTCCCCTTAAACTATGACGTACACAGTTGCAAAATAATATGTATATGACAAATTTTCATTTCAAGATAGGAATGTAAACATTGCAACCATCATTAATAAACTTTTGACACATTCCTAGTAAGCTCAAAAAATCCATAAGCAACTCTGTATCCAATTTTACAATGCTCATAATGCCTGAATGATTAGATGAAAAACCACAAAAACTAACATGTTGCTGTCAGCGGCCATTTTTACACTTGTCAGTGTCAAAATAACCGTCAGCTTTAGAAAATAAAGTGGAAAATCTAATACTTTAGAAAGACATATAACAGTGCACATCCTGTACATACTATACAATGATTTCAAAAACACATTTAGGTGAGATTGATCATTCCAATACTTGTTACAAGTACTGGAACCTCCCGACATCAGTAGGTTTAGTTAAAAGATTAGCAACATTATCTTATGTGTCTACCCTATCTGGATGTATTAAACCTTTTTCAAAACAATCTCTCATAAAATGATGCCTAATTTCTATGTGTTTAATTTTAGAGTGATGTACAGGATTCTTAATGATGCACAATGTACTGTTATTATCTACAAAAATCTTCGTATGCATAAAATTATACCCATAATCCAATAGCTGGTTATGAATCCATAGAACTTGTCCACAACATGCTGCTGCAGCCACATTGTAAAATCCATGATTTTACCATGATTTAATAAAATAAAATGTCACCCAATGATCCTAAGAACACTCCCACATATGTTTTATTTCTTAAAGATGTGTGTGAACTTGTGCATTATATACTTATACTTTTACAATCCTTTTCTATTGTAATAAGTTACATAACTTAAACCATGTCCTTAAAAATGAGGAGAACAAGTAATGAGATGTATAACTAACTATGTATATACAACACTTAACTAAATTTGGAAAATATGCTACATCATGTATATGTAGCTGTGTATGTATGTATGCATACTGTAAGCATACTTGCACCATCTTGGACTAGCCCAAGATAGCCTCCTCTTTGTGTGCTAGCCCAACATAAGCCTACAACAAGCCCAAGCCAAAGCCCACTACCCTTTGGTTAGATATACACGGCACACTCACCGACTATGTAGAAGAAGAAGAGTTGCCTTGGGTTTGGAAAAGCCAACACTTGGCATGTATTCTCTTACCAAGGCAATCATGCCTTTGCCTTGCCCTTCTCTCTCCCCTTTTAGCCAAAAAACACACACACACAACTCATTCTCTCATGTAAATCTAATCTCACTTCTCTCAATCTCCTTTCTCTCTCAAATCATTTGTCTTTAAGCCATATGCATCCAAGAATATATATTAACTTTCCTAGATATTTGTGTCATCTTAACTACTAATCATTTAGTAGCATCATCACGTTTGGAATCATTATAACAAGCCCTAGCTGAAACCTTAAGGGTCACGGCTTGGTTATAGTTAGGGTTTTCATCTTCATCAAGATTAGATCTCTAATCTCCTTTGTCCTCTAGATTTTCCTTGGTAACTTTATCAAGAAAGGTACTACTCATTATGCTCCTTCATTTTTACTTGCATGCGTCAACATCCACCTATAAACACATTTAACAAACTTGTTAAAAATCAAGATTTGATAAAACCATGACCATCTAGGTCACGGCATATTTATGAATACCATTAGTCATGGTTAAAAACTATTAATAATGAAAGCTATGACTAGCATTCTATGTTTAAACTTGATTAAAAGTCATATGAACCATTGTATGAATTTAAATGTAGTCGTGGGTTACAAATCTCACTTTTTGGGATTTTGCCTAACTAATAATCATAAATCTCATAAGTGAACTTGTGTAACTCAAAACCATGCAAAACCATAATATGTATTTATACATGTAAAATGGACTACTAAAAATCACTAAAACAATTTATGTGTACAAATATAGCCGTGGGTTATATATGTCCTTGAATGGATTTTAAATGTACACGCATGTCTATGTAAAACCTAGATCTAGTGTTAAGAGTTTAGCTTAACATTATAAACATAAAACTAGCATAAAGATCTTACGGGAACATTTGGGAAAAACAATATAGCCGTGGGCTATATGTTGTTTTTCTTGGATTTATGGTAACCTTGGAAACATGCAATAAGCATAGATAATTATGTTAGATTTTATAAATATTTATAAGACATAAAACTAGCTAAAAATCTCATCTTGGAATCACCAAGATTAAAATTATAGCCGTGGGCTATATATATATATATATATATATATATATATATATATATATATATATATATATATATATATATATATATATATATATATATATATATATATATATATATATATATATATATATATATATATATATATATATATATATATATATATATATATATATATATATATATATATATATATATATACATGGACTTATGATTTGGTTTCTTGGTTTGTACATATCTAGATCTTATTTTTGGACACTTATAAGTACATGCAACCTTAAAACAAGTTTTGACTCATCTTAATAAGCTATAATTAAATATAGCCGTGAGCTATAAGCTCATATTAGAGCTTATGACTTGCATGCAACCTTGTAACACATGTAAATCTCGTTTGGTACATCAAATAAAACAAACTATGAGTTTTATTCTTTTATTAAGATTTATAACTAAATATGGATAAGCTAATAATAAGCTTAGGAGAAAAACCTAGACTATTACTTACATAAAATGAAAAAGTAGTATTGATGGACTAATCAAGCCCATGTAACATTATTCCAAGACTTAATGGACCCAATAAGCCCATTTAACAAATCTTAGTATCTTAATGGACTTAAGAATATGCTTAGGCCCATTTAAATAATTAATGGACTTAAAAATATATTTAAGCCCAATAAATGTTTTAAAGGCCCATTTAACAAGTTAGTGGACTTAAAATGTATTTAGGCCCACTAGATGGACCATTAGATATTTTTATCCCATTTAATGAGCCCATTTAATGTTTTGGATATTTAAATAAAAGTTTTATAATAAAATATAACTTATAAAAACTTTTGGATTAAAATGACAATTTATGAAACTTAAGGACTAAAACCGTGACATATGAAATTTGTTTTGATTAAACTATTAAACACAAGGACTAAAAATGTAATTATCCGAGAGTCTAGGGTTTAATAAATACCATCCATGGCATATTAAACCCAAGGGGCCATTTTGGAAAGTTTCTAAAAGTTGTTTTGTCATTTCATAACCCTAAGGACCATTTTTGTAATAATCCGAAACTTAAAGAAGCCCTAGGGACTGTTTTTGTCATTTTATGAAAGTTATAAAACCTAAATATAACTAGGAGGACTAAAACTACCATAACCCGAAAGTTTAACAAGCTCTAGGTACTAAATGTGTAAAATCCAAAAGTTTTACTTTGTTTAAAATATGGAGGGCTAGTTTTGCCATATTCCGAAACTTTAACAAACCCTAACCCTTATTCTATTTTTAAATTAGTAAAACTTAAATAAACCCTAAATCCATAAGGATTTAAAGTATAAATTCTTAAACTTGTAATTTATAAATTATTTTATAAATGTTAAATAATTTATTGGAACTTTAAAGTTAAATAAAATATTTATATTTTTACTTTTCAAAAATAAAATATTTATATTTTGCTTTATGAAATGAATTATATAAACAATATGGATATGTATTATTATTAATACATGTACTCTTATACTTTTAGGGAATAAAATTCTATGAACGTTAAATAAACTGAATACAAAAACGTAAACTAATATTATAAGTAAAACATTTTATGTTTACTTAAATATGAAACTTAATTGTAAGTTTAAATGGTAATTACAAATACATGTACTACGAACGTAAACTAATATTATAAGTAAAACATTTTATGTTTACTTAAATATGAAACTTAATTGTAAGTTTAATTGGTTATTACTAATACATGTACTACGAACGTAAACTAATATTATAAGTAAAACATTTTATGTTTACTTAAATATGTTACTTAACTGTAAGTTTAAATAGTTATTACTAATACATGTAGTACGAGCGTAAACTAATATTATAAGCAATACATTTTATGTTAAAAATGAAACTTATATACAAGTTTAAATGGATATTGTTAATACTTGTACTACAGTTATTGGATAAATACTGTAGCACTAATAAGCTGATTAAAAATCTGTATAAGCATACACATATGATATTTGTACTATCTATTAAGACTGTACTATTTGATTAGGCATAGCTTTTGGCGTGACCATTATTTGGATATTCGTATTATACAACAATTGCCAACTCCCAGGTGAGTTTACAGCCACATATAAACTATTGATAAACTTTTCCTCTTCGGGGGAGAAAACATGCAACTATTTTATTGGACATAATGGAATTGTATAAACTTGACTACGATTGACTATTATAGAAACTGTTAAATTGTTGTAAATTGCCCGAATGTTATAAATAGATCTATTAGGGATTGACCATACCCATCTGGGTGAGTCATGCTCACTGTGCCTTGGCCGGGACAACAAATGTATACCATGTTGGAACTGGGTTTGGGTGTCTTTTTGTAAGACACTACGTTCTCATCTGTTGAGGACTATGGAAGGTTAAGCTTCAGTTTCGAGTAATAGAAAAAGTAATCTACCTTTTAGTAAAAATGCTTTGTGCATTGTTACTTCTATGATTAATGTATGTTCAAACTAATTATTATTAAACATGTAAATTCACCAACTTTATGTTGACCCTCTAAGCATGTTTTTCTTAGGAAAATGAAGTTAGTATGTGGTATGTGCATGGACTCAAGCATCATTGTAATCTGCATTGTAGGACTCGTCAAGGGTTCTATTTGGGAAACTTAAACAATCTACTTTTATCATGTTGAAGACAATTTTTATAAATTTGTATCATATCCATGTAATATGTTTTGAATAATCTCTTATCTTATGCTCTATGAACTATGTGCTATCGATCCACCCTTGTGACATCTCCGTAGATAACTCCGCATATTTTTGACCTTACCCGGGGTGTCACAGAGAATGGTATTAGAGCATTAGTTATAGAGAACTAGATTAATTTTTTTAAATAAAATGATAATAAAGTAAAATTTTCTCTTATTTAAAACTGGACTATAACTTTATAAAAATATTTTGGGATTTTTTTTGGGACCGTATTAGTTAAGCATATAGATCATAGGGTATTTTGTGCTATGTGAACTAAGTGTGTATTGATTGTTAAATAAACTAGTTAATTGATTATATATATATAAGTATTAATATATATAACCTTAAAACATTGCGATAATTGTTTAAAAAGGGGTATACTTCATAAAACTTGTAACCAAAAATAATATTTTTCCTTTGTTAGTAAGCTTATACCTACTTCAAATTTAAAATAATATTATTTTCAAAGCATCATGACTCCGCCTACCACACCTCCGACTCTCCTACCAGTGGTAGCACCTGCTCCAGCTATCCATTCATCACCACGATCAATACAGTGTGGATGGTTATCAGCCTCAGATTCAGAGGATGACCAGACTATCGAAGCTATACTTTCCGATGACCCTTTTTCTACTCAGGCATCAGCTATACTGGTCCCCACCTCTATGAAGGAGGACTGGGTATCTCCTGACCTACCATCTTTTGTACCTTCATCTTTACCATCGGGCTATTTTCCCGAGTCTATACCCGACTCCACTTTCGAGATCGGGGAGGGCTCCGGGGCGGGACATGTCGACTCTGTCCAGACCCAGATTGCCGCACTGGCCGCACGCTAGGAGCGGGAGATATCAGACCTTCGCAGCTTGTTGACAGCTGGTCAACTAGGCTACACTGCCATCCATGAGCGTATCGACTCTCTTACCCACACTATGAGGGGATAGGCACATGCAGCCAGAGGTCTTCAGGCTAAGACTAACAAGGAATTAAAGTGGCTATGGGAGGAGAACTATCGTCTCCACCAGTGTATCTAGGTCATGGAGAGTCTCCAGCATCAGACCCATGCTGCTTTATCTGCTCAGGAGCAGTCCCTGTCTATTTTCTTTGACCTTGCCACCGTCCGACACGATGGGGTTACCATAGAGATGACTTATCTTCGAGGGGTCGTCGACAGACTTAGGACCCAGCTGCTGATAGCATTCCGCATGCTTAAGGAGGCCCGAGCGACAGTTCGGACATTATGGAGTACCAGGAGAGCATCTACAGCTTCGCCAGCCCCACCAGCACCAGCCTCATCTAGCAGACCATCTAGGCAGAAGTAGAGTAGATGTACTAGATTTCTTGTACATCATGATCAGTTTATGGGTTTTACCCTAGCTATCATGGTATAGGACTTTTGTACTTTTACTTCTTTTCAGCTTTTGTGATGCAATCCTGTACTATACCTTTCCTTTTCGGACATGTGTTTTTGGATATGATGTACTTAAGATAATGTGTACCACTACCCAGGACAAGGCTATTTAAACCTTTGTCTCGGATTTGCTATGCTTGATGAATGTTTAGTTCCTTACGGAAATTTTCATGTAATCATTTTCTTATGTTATATCTGTTGTGCGATGTATTATATTATGAAATCTTGACAGGTTATCCAATTTGTTATGAAATCAATGCATGAATTTTCCCCGTTCAAATAATATAAAAACTATACTAACATTTGAACTAATAATCTCATTTTGTTTATGATTATAGACAAATGGTGATTACGCGACCAAATCCCAATAATGCAACCACCTCAAACGCCGCTAATACCGAATTTCCAGAAGCTACTCAAAATGTCACCGCTGCACAACTCAGGGAAATGATAAATCAAGGCATTACAACAGCTATGGCAGCCAGAGAAGCTGATCCAAATATGAACAATGATCCAAACCTCAATATGCGCAGAAACAACACCAATAGGGGTTGTTCTTACCCCGACTTCTTGAAGTGCAAACCCTCTTACTACCGAGGAAAAGAAGGAGTTGTTGAATTGATGCAATGGTTTGAAAGACTAGAGATAGTTTTCCGCATCAGCGGTTGTGCTGACGAGAACAGCGTTAAGTTTGCCACATGCACACTACTCGAGAGTGCTCTTACCCGGTGGAACTCTGTGTTCGCTACCCTTGGACATGACACTGCTTATACTCTCACATGGGCCAACCTCAAAGAGAGGATGACTGAGAAAATACTGTCCTAGAGGAGAAATGAAAAAGTTGGAAATCGAACTGTGGGATCTAAAATGCAACAACAATGACATCCTTTGGTACAACCAAAGATTTCAAGAGTTAAGCTTGATGTGCACCAGAATGTTCCCTCAAAGGAGCGACAAGATTGAGAAGTATGTCAGCGGACTCCCTGATAACATCCATGACAGTGTGCTAGCATCACGACCCACTACTGTTGAAGGTGCTATGGAATTCGCGACTGAGTTGATCAACAAGCGAGCCCGCAATTTGTCTGAAAAGCAAATAGATAACAAGAGTAAGTCGGATGAAAGTTCTCGTAGCCAGCACCAGCAGCCTTCCAAAAGGCAAGACATTTGGCAAACCTATGATACCACTCTCACAACCCGCACCAATAATTACTCAGGATCCAAGCCTAAGTGTCCAAAGTGCAACTATCACCATGTTGCTGGAGGATAATGCCAGGGATGCTGCAAGTGCGACAAACAAGGCCATTTTGCTTGTGAATGTCAAGAAAATGCTGTTACCTCGGTTCGACCCAATAACAACCCCAGAAATAGCAACAAAGGTAAGTCCAATGCTCGTGGGATCAGAAGTGGGCAACAGGGAAACCGAAACCCCACAGGTGGAAGCAACAGTGGACCAAAGAGAGTTGTAGTATGTTACGAATGGGGAACCCCTGGACACGTGAAACCCGACTGTCCCAAGTTGGCCAACCAGAAGAAGGACAACAAGGGAACTTCATCACAAGTGTACATGGTTGGCAATGCCCAAGCGAATCCAGATTCCAACATCGTCACCGGTACGTTTTTACTAAACCAACGATATGCATCTTTCTTGTTTGACACCAGGGCAGACTGAAGCTTTGATTCTATTGAATTTAGTAAAGTATTGGGAATCACTCCATCAGTTTTAGACCCCTACTATACTGTAGAACTAGCCGACGGAAAAGTTTTGACGGTTACCACCATCATTCGAGGTTCTACCTTAAACCTTTCTAATCACTCGTTTAACATCGACCTGATTCCGATAAGTCTTGGTAGCTTTGATGTCATTATTAGCATGGATTGGCTAGCAAAATATTGTGTCATTATCATATGCGATCAAAAACTGGTTCGTATCCTTGGGGAGATCAAACCTTGATTATACGAGGGGATGGTAACCCCGATATAATCAACACTAGAATTAGTGTCATTTCTTGCACCAAAGTCCAGAAATACTTCGTCAAAGGATGCCCCACCTTCCTAACCTGTTTCTCCCTACGTAACGAGGTAGGAAACTCTAAACCTAGAAGACATGTCCATCTCACAATGGGTATATTTTGTGGGGTCACGTTTGATATTTTAGGCAACCTTAAACCCAAAGGACATATCCAACTCATAATGGATATATTTTGTAGGGCTGTGTTCGACATCCCTCGTAAAGAGATGTTAAATGCCCCATGCTTTTGGACATACCTTTTTCCCTCTTCGGGTCCAATTAGTTCGACAATACCATCATCCGCCAAACCCTGGGAAATATAACTTCCTCTCTCTAGAAGTCAAAATTTATGCAAATTTTGAACCATTAATAATGGATGCATGACCCTTCTTGCAGCACCACGCAAGATGCGCGCTTCTTTATTCTTGGTATCTTCTTTTATTTCCACCATTTGAGGTACTTCTTTTCTATGACCCTTTCGCCCAGCCCCGCTGTGAATGAAGCAGATTCTTTGCAACTTCCTACCCAATCGCCATCAACAATAATCTTGACCTCTCTGTTGGGTAGAAGTTTTAGTGCTATCAACTAATGTCTGTATCCCACAAGCTTGAGGTATAGCAGCAAGTCTTCCGCGTATAGTTGTTGACACAAGAGGGGTTCTAGTTAAAATATATTTTTTATTATTTTATTTTACCTTCAACCCCCAATTTTCACCATCGGGTATGGAGATATAACACATATCTCACTGTTGGGAATAAATTAAGGCCAGATCACTTGAACGCTGACAAGAACAACTCAAGCGTTGACAAGAGCAAAGTGAGCGCTGACAGCTTAAGCGTTGACAAGTTAAAGTCAAGCGTTGACAGATTGAAGACAAGCACTGATGGAAGATGTGAGCTACACGTTTATTATGTTCTAGAATACTTCTAGTAAGGATAGAAACGACAATGTATTTTCTCTGTTTATCTTTACCTAGAATAGTTGATACGTAGCTTATTGTACAAGGCTTCTTAGTCTATAAAAGAAGGCCTTTAGGTTAATGTTTAATATCAAGTTTTCATTAAGTTTTCCATTCGTAAACATCTTTCATTGTAAGCAAGTTCGACATTGATAATCAAAGTGAAAGTATTGTTTACATCTTGTGTTCTTGTTTAAGTATTAAATTCCGCATAATACTTAGATTCACAAAGCATACAACAAAGGTTTCTCTACGTTTTATACTTGATCTAATCTCGTATACACAAAGCTAATTGATCTAAGTTTGGGATCAACAAGTGGTATCAGAGCTTGTTGAGGAACTTTTGATCTTTGAAGAACACCAGAACGATATACGAACACCAAAACCCTAATTTTCTCAAAACCCTAAAAACATC
The DNA here is from genome assembly GCA_025667525.1 of Glebionis coronaria. Classification (NCBI taxonomy): domain Eukaryota; kingdom Viridiplantae; phylum Streptophyta; class Magnoliopsida; order Asterales; family Asteraceae; genus Glebionis; species Glebionis coronaria. The sequence continues at coordinate 84,688 of JANFOE010001508.1, read as the reverse complement.
ATGTCTGAAGCAAACATCATGTCCTCCTCTTCATCCTTACCAAACATCAAGATTCCCATGCTTGATGCAACCAACTTCGACTTATGGAGGTTCAACTTTGAACAATATCTGGGGATCTTTGACTACACACTCTGGGACATTATTGAATATGGAAACTCATTCAATAAAGCTCAAAAGATTCTGAATGCCATTGCAACAAGAACAGCTGTTGAAGGATGTCCTGATGAAGATAAGAAAGAAAAACCTGGAGATGGTAGAGCTGTAAGTGCTGAAGATATTGCAAAGAAAAGGGCTGACATGAAAGCCCTAAATATTCTGAAAGTGTCTCTGGGACAAGAAAATCAGCACAAATATAGAAGCTATGAATCTGCTAAGGATCTTTGGGAAGCAATTGAAGTTGCATATGGTGGTAATGCAGAAACTAAGGAAGAAAAGAAAAAGCAACTTCTGCATGATTATGCTGTCTTCAAAGCTCAGCCCAATGAGAAACTGAGCAGTGTGAGAAGCAGATTGCTTGACATCACAAGCAAATTGTCCTTCATGGGGACACAAGTTGGTGATATTGACATCAATGCTACTTTTCTGAAAAGTCTTGGTGAGACATGGATGATTGAGGCAAGATCTATTCTTGCCAATAATACTCACAAGAGCTCTTCGTTTTCTCATAGTGAAGGTCAATTCAATCAGCAGGACTCCATTATGCATCCAGTTACTGGATCACCATTTGTCAGCGCTGGAACAAGTCCTGTCAACGTCTCCTTTTCAGACGCTGACACGTTCATGAATGACTCACCAAGAGTTAAACCTGCTGGTTTGGATTTGGATACTGTTTGTGCTTACATTGCTTCTTTGCCCAATGGTTCTGTGATTACATATGAGGATCTTGAGCAGATAAGTGATGAACACTTGGAAGAGATGGACATCAAGTGGAACATGGCTCTTGCTAGTATAAGAGCAAATAGGTGGAATAGGAGGTTCAAGAAGAAGATGACCTTCAATGCTAAAGACACTGCTGGATTTGATAAATCCAAAGTTGAGTGCTACAACTGTCATCGCATGAGGAACTTCATGAGGGAATGCAGATCTCCTAGAAGATCTGATGCTGGTAAACCCTCAAGTCAGGTTGTTAAAGCTCAAAACTCCAAAGCCATGGTTGCAGTTCAAGGAATTGATGGTACTGGATGGGATTGGAGCTATCTGGCCAAGGATGCTGAAGAGGACAAAGCTTTGATTGCTGACATTGAAGAAGAAGAGCATGTTGAATATGCTCTCATGGCACACTCCTCCTCTTCATCTGATAATGAGGTATATGATGATGCTTTTTGTAGCAAAGGTTGTAGGTTAAACACTGACAGACTAAACAAAGAAGTGTTAAAACTAAAAGAGGATATGAGCACTGAAAGGTGTAAATTATCCAATTACCAACTAGCTCTTACTGAAACTGAGAAAACCGTTTCTGAATACAAGAAAATGGAATTTGATTTAAAAGATAAGATAAATATCTTAAAACATGAGCTAGAGGGTAGTATGGATGTTAGAAATATCATGTCAAAAGTCAATAAAGACCTACAGGCTAAGTTAGATGAGGCCATTAAGAATAAAGATAATGTTGACCTCAAGATTCAAAGATTTGATAGAGCCACCCAAGCCCTAGGAGACTGTGTAGCTAAACAAAGAGATCCTAAGGATATGACTGGGCTTGGGATGAATGAGAATGATTACTCTCTGGTTCCACCACCAGCTGGTGACTTCTATGGTGTCCTTAGAAAGGATTTATCTTGGACTGGTATTCCAGAATGCCAAGAAGAGGAATTTATTCCTCCACCAAGAGTTGTCACCCCAGTAGAAGAGTATCAACAAAACCTGACTGACCTAAATGAGTGGAAGAAAGCTAACCCTACTTTATTTGTTAAGGGAGGTTTGCTGTGTGAAAGTCCCATTGAATCCCCACCCATTAAGGTTACTCACCCAGTTACTGGTAAAGCTGTTGACCTAGGCTCCAACACTGTTAGAAGACCTACCATTAAATATGCAGAGATGTATAGAAATAATAGGTCACCCAAGAGCCAAGTTAACAATCATGGAACAGGTTTCTTTGCTTCTAGACCTAAGAATGTGTCTAAGAAAGCCTGTTATACTTGTGGTAGCTTTTCACATTTAGCATACAAATGTGTCAACGCTCCCAAAGTCAGCGCTGATAGGAACAATTTCAGCGCTGATAGGAAGAAAGTCAACGTTGTTAGGAAGTCAAACGTTGTCAGACCCAGACCTGGTGTGCAGCAAAGTCCACAAGTGATTAGACCAGCCCCATTCTTTACTAGAAGGTCTAACACTCATGGACAAAGACCTTTTCAAAAGACAAATACCTGGTCAAATAGGCAATGGGTTCCTGTAGCAAACCCTAGGTTCAACGCTGATAAGGGTAAATTCAGCGTTGACAGGACAAAATCCAACGCTGACAGAAACGTGACCAGACCTAAGTATTTGCAGCCACAAGGTAAGGGGTCTAAAGCTTCTTCAAGCTTAACATGGAGACCCAAGAAAGATCAAAACCCTAATAATGATGGAATTTCAATGACTTGCAACAGGTTTAACTATATTTCAAAAGTCATTACAAAACCAATTGGGGTTAACTGGGTATTTCATCCTAAAAGGGATGAGAATGGGGTTGTTGTGAGAACTAAGTCTGTTCTTATTGAACAACCAGATGAATCCAAGTCTTCTGAGACTTGGGTTCCCAAAGAAAACTACTTTGTTTTCTTTATGTGCAGGGCATTCAAAAGCAGATCAATGACTATGGATATTGGGATAGTGGATGCTCAAGGCACATGACAGGAAAGGAAGACTATCTAACAAACTTCACTCCTATTCAAGATGGTGATAAGGTATACTTTGGAGGGGGCTACGACACCATCACAGGCAAAGGAACCCTTATCACCAATAATCTACGTTTTGAGAATGTCTTCCTGGTAAAAGAACTGGACTATAATCTGTTTAGTGTATCACAAGTGTGTGATAACCAAAATAAGGTTCTTTTCACTGATACTGAGTGTTTGGTGTTAAGCAAGGATTTTAAGATCCCTGATGAGAAGTATATTGAGTATAGAACACCTAGGCATAAGGACATATACAATGTGAATTTAAATGGGATTAAAGTGAATGTTAATATGTCTTGTTTTTATGCTAAGGCCTCAGTAGATGAAAGTAATTTGTGGCACAGGAGACTAGGGCACATAAACTTTAAAAATATAAATAGACTTGTGAGGCTTGGTTTAGTTGATGGTTTGCCTGAGAAGGCCTTCCACAATGACCACTCTTGTGTTGCATGTCTTAAAGGCAAGCAGCACAAGGTCTCATTCAGGTCCAAACAGGTGCATACTAGTTCCAGACCTCTTCATATGCTTCACATGGACCTCTTTAGTCCAACTAATATAGAAAGTTTGAATGGCAAGTCATATTGTTTTGTTGTCACTGATGACTTTTCTAGGTTTACTTGGACATTCTTTCTAGCTATGAAGAGTGACACAGCTGATGTTCTTATTGAATTTATCACTCAAATTGAGAAAAGGTCTGGCAATGAGGTTAAGATGCTTAGGAGTGATAATGGTGGAGAATTTAGGAACAAGAAGCTAGATGATTTTTGTGCCAGGAAGGGAATTACTAGGCAGTTCAGTATTGCTAGAACCCCACAACAAAATGGGGTTGCTGAAAGGAAGAATAGAACCCTAATTGAAGCAGCCAGAACAATGTTGGCTGATGCTCACTTTCCCATAGCCTTTTGGGCTGAGGCTGTTAATACAGCATGTTATGTGCAAAATAGAGCATTGGTTAACAAAATTCAGAACAAGACACCTTATGAGTTACTTTGGGGAAGAAAACCTAATATTGGTTTTCTCAGACCTTTTGGATGTCATGTAGTAGTCTTAGACACTAGTGATGCCTTAGGGAAATTTAGTGCAAAAGGTGATGAAGGTTACTTCATGGGTATTCAGTACAGAGCAAGGGTTATAGGGTTTATCTTAAGGAGGACAAACGTATTGTTGAAAGAGTACATGTTAGGTTCTTAGAGAATAAACCTAGTGATCCTGAAAGTGGTCCTAATTGGTTGTTTGATTTGGAACCCTTATCTAGAACTTTAAATTATATGCCTGTCACTAATCCAGACATTATGAAGGTAACTTCAAATGTTGTGGAGGAACAAGTTGTTCATGTTTCAGGTACACAGGTTGATGAAAGGGTTGGATCACAAGCAGAAAAGGCATCTCCTACATTTGAATATGTCACAATTCCCATTTGGACTGATGCTTTTGCTGCTGCTGCTGCTGCTGGACAAGATAATGGTGGTTTCCAAATACCACCAGATACAAACATGCATGGTTCTTCAGGCGCTGACAAAGGGAAATCAAGCGCTGACAAGACCAATTCAGACGTTGATGGCTCAGACGTTGACAACAACAGTTCAAGCGTTGTTAGCCCAAGCGCTGACAAACAAGGTTCAGACGTTGATAACACCTTTGCACATCTTTTCTCTTCAAATTTTGAACAAGGTGGACCTTCCAATGTACATGGAGAGATCCCAGTTGATCAAAGAGAGTCTGATGAAGAAGATATTGGCAACATGGAGCGTGAAGTTGAGGACACCAGACTTTTTGAAGGAGGAGTTCTCACTTCCACAATGAAGAATCACCCCCCATCTCAGATCATTGGTGATGTTATGACTCCAGTTCAGACAAGAAGATCCCATCAAAGTCTTGGTGGATTTATTGCCAATATACACAAGCAGGTAGATACCCCTCTTGTTCAAGCATGTTTGTTTGCTTGTTTTCTGTCACAAGAAGAACCCAAGAAGATATTTGATGCTCTCAAAGAACCAAGTTGGGTGGAAGCAATGCAGGATGAGCTTCACCAATTTGCTATTCAGGATGTTTGGGAGCTGGTTGATTGTCCTAGATATGTCAGACCAATTGGGACAAGATGGGTTCTCAGGAACAAAAGAGATGAAAGAGGTATTGTGGTCAGAAACAAGGCAAGGTTAGTGGCTCAAGGTTATACACAAGAGGAGGGGATAGACTATGAAGAAGTCTTTGCACCAGTTGCAAGGATTGAAGCTATTAGGATTTTTCTAGCCTATGCATCTTGTATGGGCTTTACAGTCTATCAAATGGATGTAAAGAGTGCATTCTTGTATGGCACCATTGTTGAAGAAGTTTATGTCATGCAACCTCCTGGTTTTGAGGATCCTGAGCATCCAGACAAAGTGTATAGAGTCAAAAAGGCTATGTATGGCCTTCATCAAGCCCCTAGAGCATGGTATGGTACTTTGTCTACCTATTTGGTGGACAATGGATTCAAGAGGGGCACCATAGATCAGACACTATTTACAAAGAAGAAAGGCAAAGATGTGTTGCTTGTGCAGGTCTATGTTGATGATATCATTTTTGGGTCTACTGATCCAAAGATGAGTGAGGATTTCTCCAAGCTCATGACAGACAAATTCAAGATGAGTGCTATGGGGGAGATGAACTTCTTTCTTGGTTTACAAGTTCAGCAAAAAGAAGATGGTATCTTCATCTCCCAAGAAAAATATGTTGCTGAAATCTTGAAGAAGTTTGGCTTTTCTCCACATGAAAAGAGGGCTTCTACTCCTATGGATAGAGAACACCCTTGGGGAAAGATTGGAGATGGGAAAGATGTTGATGTCAGGCATTATAGATCCATGATTGGATCCTTGATGTATCTTACTGCTTCCAGACCTGATATCATGTTTGCTGTGTGTGCATGTGCACGCCATCAAGTGACTCCCAAAGAATGTCACCTTTATGCTGTGAAGAGAGCTTGCTAGGGAAAAGCTGAGAGATTTAAAGTTGCAGATTGATTTTGATATGCCAGAGGTGGTTCAGATGTACAATTCTTGGGAAGAAAGCTGTATGGATAATCCAGACTTGACCATTTCAGATCAGATATGGGGTTTGGAGATTCTTCTTAGAGTTCAGAAGGATTGTAAGGTGATTTTGAAGCACAAGGCAAGCAACATTCTTTCAGAGTTGAAAAGGGATAGAAGGAAGCTCTACTTTATGTTGCTCAAATGTCATGGAGTTGGATGGACACATCAGAAGCTGAAGGCTTTGACATTTGATGAGCTGGAACATAGGGCTTATCCTATTTGGGTGAAAGTGCAGGAAGAAAACACTTTCAGACTTCTTTCAGATGAAAGAAAGGAGCAACTTGCAGAAGAGATGGCAATCAAGAAAGCTATGATAGTTCCCAGACCAGTAAAGAAGGGATTTATACTTGAGTTTCCAAAAGATATGAATCAACTATATCCAAGTGAAGCAGTTATTAGAAAGAGCCTCAAGCTCTCCCCATTAGAAGCTTCAGATATGGTGCATGTGTTACCACTAGATTCCAGGAATCCAATTGTGAGTTATGATGAAGATGAATGTGGATTCTGGAAGATTGGAAGATTTGGCAAGGAGGTACACACTTTTACCACTCTCATATCTTTATTTGCAAGTTGTGATAGAGAAGACTTGGTGGACCTTTGGAGGTTGCTAGAGACCAAGTATGAGGCTGAAGAACCAACTTCAGCCAATGGAATAAAACTTTGGACCACATTCAAAAGAATGTGTGGGACAAAAGAGGAAGATCCTGAAATATGGAAGGATCTTGAAGATGATCTCAGTGGTCTTCAATGGAGGTTATATTCAGCTGCTGGTGTATACCATTTGAGTTCTACAAAGTTTGCTGAGTATTTACTTGTAGATGCTCAGTATTTCATATCCAAGGCTGTTTTGGAAAAGATGAAGGACACCCAGTTGGAGATAGACTATACAAGTGACGTGGCAAAGAATTTGATCAGATTTATTTATTACCAATATGATAAGGTTTGTCAGACTCCTCCAAGTTCTTAATGTTTATTCAGAAACTTGATCATAAGAGTGGATATCAAGTTTAGGGGAGGATTGTTGGGAATAAATTAAGGCCAGATCACTTGAATGCTGACAAGAACAACTCAAGCGTTGACAAGAGCAAAGTGAGCGCTGACAGCTTAAGCGTTGACAAGTTAAAGTCAAGCGTTGACAGATTGAAGACAAGCACTGATGGAAGATGTGAGCTACACGTTTATTATGTTCTAGAATACTTCTAGTAAGGATAGAAACGACAATGTATTTTCTATGTTTATCTTTACCTAGAATAGTTGATACGTAGCTTATTGTACAAGGCTTCTTAGTCTATAAAAGAAGGCCTTTAGGTTAATGTTTAATATCAAGTTTTCATTAAGTTTTCCATTCGTAAACATCTTTCATTGTAAGCAAGTTCGACATTGATAATCAAAGTGAAAGTATTGTTTACATCTTGTGTTCTTGTTTAAGTATTAAATTCCGCATAATACTTAGATTCACAAAGCATACAACAAAGGTTTCTCTACGTGTTATACTTGATCTAATCTCGTATACACAAAGCTAATCGATCTAAGTTTGGGATCAACACTCACCAGTGAAAAGGATGCGGAAGTAGTGCATCCCCAGCTTTCCTAGCATATAAAACATGCTGGCGTGTCCTCCTCATACCAGAAACCATTTGCAGTGGATTCGCCCTCCAAACCAAATCCACAACACCATGGGTCCTCTCCCAGATTTTGGAAGGGATATAACCGCGACTCTGTTGAAAAAGCCCTCATCTATCCATCCATAGTAGTAGCAGCATCCATTACTGCTCAATTAGATGAATAGTGCGACCCAGATAAAGATCTCTTTGCATTACTTTCTATCCATCCATAGTAGTAGCAGCATCCATTACTGCTCAATCGGATGTATAGTGCGACCCGGATAAAGATCTCTTTGCATTGCTTTCTATCCATCCATAGTAGTAGCAGCATCCATTACTGCTCAATAGAATGTATAGTGCGACCCGGATAAAGGTCTATTTGCATTGCTTTCTATCCATCCATAGTAGTAGCAACATCCATTACTGCTCAATCGGATGTATAGTGCGACCCGGATAAAGATCTCTTTGCAATGCTTTCTATCCATCCATAGTAGTAGTAGCATCCATTACTGCTCAATCGAATGTATAGCGCGACCCGGATAAAGATCTCTTTTCATTGCTTTCTATCCATCTATAGTAGTAGCAGCATCCATTACTGCTCAATCGGATGTATAGTGCAACCCGGATAAAGATCTCTTTTCATTGCTTTCTATCCATCCATAGTAGTAGCAGCATCCATTACTGCTCAATCGGATGTATAGTGCGACTCGGATAAAGATCTCTTTGCATTGCTTTCTATCCATCCATAGTAGTAGCAGCATCCATTACTGCTCAATCAGATGTATAGTACGACCCGGATAAAGATCTATTTGCATCGTTTTCTGTCCACCCGTAGTAGCAGCAGCCTCCATTACTGCTCTAGCGGACGTATGGTGCGACCCAAATTTAAATCACTTCGCATTAATGTCACCATTCGTTTTTTAGAGTGTCCGAGATGAACCATTTACTTAGAACATCTTTTCACTTAAAAGATAACTACGTTTTTAGTAGCTTTGAGGACAAAGCTAAAATAACGGGGTGGTGCTGTAAAATCCATGATTTTACCATGATTTAATATAATAAAATGTCACCTAATGATCGTAAGAACACTCCCTCATATGTTTTATTTCTTCAAGATGTGTGTGAACTTGTCCATTATGTACTTATTCTTTTACAATCCTTTTCTATTGTAATAAGTTACATAACTTAAACCATGTCCATAAAAATTAGTAGAACAAGTAATAAGATGTATAACTAACTATGTATATATAACACTTAACTATATTTGGAAAATATGCTACATTATGTATATGTAGCCGTGTATGTATGTATACTTACTGTAAGCATACCTGCACCATCTTGGACTAGCCCAAGATAGCCTCTTGTTTGTGTGCTTGCCCAACATAAGCCCACAACAAGCCCAAGCCAAAGCCCACTACCCTTTGGTTAGCTATACACGGCACACTCACCCACTATGTGGTAGAAGAAGAGTTTGTGGAAACCTTGGTTTCCTCGATCTTTTAGCTACTAGGCATAGCCATTGTTCATAAGATTATACAATCAAAGCGGAAAAGAGCAATAACTATGTAACAAGGTGTTTAGGCACAAAGAACATGAATTAAAAGAAATAGATTGCTCATTATATTGATAACAAACAATCACTAGACGTGTATACATTGAATCCCACGTCTAGTCGACACACGCTTTAGGTTTACATTGTGAATGAAAGTTATGAATAAAACCTAATACCCTTGGTTCCTTTTATAGTGTAAGGAATAGGGTTTACAAGAGATAAGAATAAATAAACATGTAAATCTTCTATTCAAATAAACATATACAAAATATATTCTGCATACATATCTAAATAGAAGCTTTCAAAGGCTTCTTGTCTACGTTTCTGTCAATGCTTAGTTTGCTCATGACAATGCTTGGATTGTACATGACAATGCTTGCTTCTGTCAACGCCTGATTTATACATGACAATGCCTCGAATACACTTGTCAACGCTTAGACAAATGCCTTCATGTTTTCTTCGTTTTTGAGTTTCTGCCACATCAACTTTTTGACCCAACAATCTTCCCCTAGTTGATGTCGGCAAAAATCTTTGTGTATCTCTTGTAAGTTCTACATCATCTTCAAATTGCTTCCCCTCAATTGTAGCATGTATGTCTTCCCCTTTTTGTCATATCAACAGGGAAGTAAACAATGTATGCAATCTTGAAGATTCTCCAAATGTAGGCTCCATGTAATGACCTTAAAGAAAAATAACTACAATATTCTTGGTGTAGAAGTAGAATAACCCAAACCTATGTTCCATATCTTGTACAATGTGATGAAGTGTGTAGCTGATATAAAAATCCTCATCCTTTGTGAGACACTGAGCACGATAATGTAACTCCTTTAAGTGATAGAAAATATGTGCATATAGTACCATAGAAAAATCACATATTTCTAGATCTTGTATCACTTCACCAGTAACAATGTAAGTACAAACAAGTTACCTTAAAAGTCAGTGACTGGAAGTGCACGACTTTAAGATATGATAGAACACATACTCGCGAAAATCTTCTTCAAACATCAAACTTACCATATGAATTCTTTCCCTTAAGCCAACACCTCTTCATGACAAGTCTTAATAAACCAATATCTTCATATGTAAAAGCTGTTAGCGAATAACTCTTTCACAAGGCAATCCCGATTACATACTCTAATATCAATCAAAGTCTTCATGAATTGTTGCTAACTTACTTAAAAATCATTTACTCCTTGTAAAAATATCCAAGCCATTAATATCAACTTGATATTCTAAATAAAAGCGGAGATTCCATGTACCTTTGTGTGTAAATACCTCCTTTTTGTGTGCTAAAAACATATCAATTTTCTCAAACAGCAGCCATTCGTTTGTTATCCAACATCCTCTCTTATCCAAGATCATTATCAGATGTATTGTCCGACATCGGACAATACTTATCAGCGTTTGGATTCACATTTATCGTACAACTCATGTCAACGCTATCCTGTCAGCGTTAACTTATTTCCTGTCAGCGTCAAAATAACAAGTGTCATCGTCTAACCTTTAGCTGACGTCATCTATGGCTTGATGACAGTATCTCAAAAGTAGACTACATCTGCTCTATTCTTGAAACCAAACACGTGATGAGTACTCTACTCAATATCTAACATACGAATTGAGAATATTCGTATATATCACATCTTCCTTAAACTCATCATATCACGTCCTAAACATAAGGGATTTTAACCAAACTTGTTCCCATTGTTTTCGTGAGTTACAACTGCTTTCAAACCTCACACGTCTTGACTTTTAATGTTGGAATCAATCCCAAAAATCAGCAACAATCAAACAATCACGTCTGACCAAAATATAAAAGACATAAATCAAGTCCTGATTTTTAGGGATGCCACGTCTGCTGTTCATATGTCCCTAGCTTCAGTATATACCAATGACAATGTACCTTGGACCATATTGTTTGTTCAACCTGCAGCTTCTGTCACGTCACGTTCACTGACATCTAAAGCCACACGTGATTTACTTTTTGAACAGCACAATAGATTCTGACCTTGGACCACATGATTTTCTTGCATTAATCGAGACCTCCAAAGATTCATCATGTGATTATATTACTATATACTCCTTGGACTCTTTAGACAAACCAATCATGTCTTTCCATGAATCACGACTGCATCACATATCTGCTGCTATAACAAACCCTAGAATCTGATGAATTTAAACCGAAACCCTAATTAGGGTTTTGAGAACAAACAGATTCAAATTATACATCAGAATGCGTTATAACAGCCTCCAAACCTCAAACGTTTCAGCCTTAAGTTGATTTACGGTTTATAGAAACCCTAGTTCATGATTTTATGTAAAAGAGCAAAAACGTTTATACCATAATCAGCAAACTTCGACCTTAAATAACTGCTTCATTAGGGCTTAGATCGAAAATCCCTTTGGTGAGATTCTAGACACAAGTGCCAAGAATCTACGGTTCATAAATCACGATGATCCAACGGTTAACGAAGGAGAGATCGTGTTTTGAATATGGCTATTCACAGAAAACTGCATGTACCCTGCTGCTGACTTTGACGCTTAATAACTTTTTCTTGGAGATAAAACATGACAATCCCTCCAGTGGATGTCTAGATATATGTGTATAGAACACACTCAAGATATTTCGTGACGATCCAACGGTTCAAAAAAAAGTTATGACCTTCTGAATACTACTGCGCACACAAAAACGTCCAGAAAAACCGTAGACGGATTTTTCTTCTTTTCACCATACACGAACACCTTGTTGGTCCTAGCATCACGAGCCACGAGGCTCTGATACCAATTGTGGAAACCTTGGTTTCCTCGATCTTTAAGCTACTAGGCATAACCATTGTTCATATGATTATACAATCAAAGCGGAAAAGAACAATAACTATGTAACAAGGTGTTTAGGCACAAAGAACATGAATTAAAACAAATGGATTGCTCATTATATTGATAATAAACAATCACTATACGTGTATACATTGAATCCCACGTCTAGTCGACAAACGCTTTAGGTTTACATTGTGAATGAAAGTTATGAATACAACCTAATACCCTTGTTTCCTTTTATAGTGTAAGGAATAGGGTTTACAAGAGATAAGAATAAATAAACATGTAAATCTTTTATTCAAATAAACATATACAGAATATATTCTGCATATATATATCTAAATAGAAGCTTCCAAAGGCTTCTTGTCTACGTTTCTGTAAATGCTTAGTTTGTTCATGACAATGCTTGGATTGTACATGACAATGCTTCTTCTGTCAACGCCTGATTTTTACATGACAACGCCTAGAATACACTTGTCAATGCTTAGACAAATGCCTTCATGTTTTCTTCGTTTTTGAGTTTCTGCCACATCAACTTTTTGACCCAACAGAGTTTCCTTGGGTTTGGAAAACCCAACACTTGGCATGTATTCTCTTACCAAGGCAATCATGCCTTTTGCATTGCCATTCTCTCTCCCCTTTTAGCAGAAAAACACACACACACAACTCATTCTCTCATGCAAATCTAATCTCACTTCTCTCATCTCCATTCTCTCTCAAATCATTCGGCTTTAAGCCATATCCATCCAAGAATATATACATTAACTTTCTTAGATCTTTGTCTCATCTTAGCTACTAAGCATTTAGTAGCATCATCACCTTTGGAATCATTATAACAAGCCCTAGCCGAAACCTTAAGGGTCACGGCTTGGTTATAGTTAGGGTTTTCATCTTCATCAAGATTAGATCTCTAATCTCCTTTGTCCTCTAGATCTTACTTGGTAACTTTAGCAAGAAATGTATTACTCATTATGCTCCTTCATTATTACTTGCATGCATCAACATCCACCTATAAACACATGTAACAAACTTGTTAAAAATCAAGATTTGATAAAACCATGACCATCTAGGTCACGGCATACTTATGAATACCATTAGTCATGGTTAAAAACTTTAAATAAAGAAACCTATGACTAATATTCTATGTTTAAACTTGATTAAAAGTCATATGAACCATTTTATGAATTTAAATGTAGCCGTGGGTTACAAATCTCACTTTTTAGGATTTTGGCTAATTAAGAATCATAAATCTCATAAGTGAACTTGTGTAACTCAAAACCATGCAAAACCATGACCTTAAAGGTCACAGCATAATTAAATGGATACCTATGATTTATGTTCTAAGTTTTAAACAAGGGAATATGTATTTATACATGTAAAAGGGACTACTAAAAATCACTAAAACAATTTATGTGTACAAATACAGCTGTGGGTTATATATGTCCTTGAATGGAATTTAAATGTACATGCATGTCTACGTAAAACCTAGATCTGGTGTTAAGAGTTTAGCTTAATATAATAAACATAAAACAAGCATAAAGTTCTTATGGGAACATTTGGGGAAAAACAATATAGTCATGGGCTATATGTTGTTTTTCTTGGATTTATGGTAACCTTGGAAACATGCAATAAGCCTAGATAATGATGTTGGATTTTATAAATATTTATAAGACATAAAACTAGCTAAAAACCTCATCTTGGAAACACCAAGATTTAAATTATAGCCGTGGTCTATATATATATATATATATATATATATATATATATATATATATATATATATATATATATATATATATATATATATATATATATATATATATATATATATATATATATATATATATATATATATCTATATATACATCGACTTATGATTTGGTTTCTTGGTTTGTACATAGCTAGATCTTATTTTGGGACACTTATAAGTACATGCAACCTTAAAACAAGTTTTGACTCATCTTAATAAGCTATAACTAAATATAGTCGTGAGCTATAAGCTCATATTAGAGCTTATGACTTGCATGCAACCTTGTAACACATCCAGATCTCATTTGGTACATCAAATAAAACAAACTATGAGTTTTATTCTTTTATTAAGATTATAACTAAATATAGATAAGCTAATAATAAGCTTATGAGAAAAACCTAGACTATTACTTAGATAAAATGAAAAATTAGTATTGATGGACTAATCAAGCCCATGCAACATTAGTCCAAGACTTAATGGACCCAATAAGCCCATTTAACAAATCTTAGTATCTTAATGGACTTAAGAATATGCTTAGGCCCATTTAAATAATTAATGGACTTAAAAATGTATTTAAGCCCAATACATGTTTTAATGGCCCATTTAATGAGCCCATTTAATGTTTTGGATATTTAAATAAAAGTTTTTATAATAAAATATAACTTATAAAAACTTTTAGATTAAAATGACAATTTATGAAACTTAAGGACTAAAACCGTGACATATGAAACTTGTTTTGATAAACTATTAAACACAAGGACTAAAAATGTAATTATCCGAGGGTCTAGGGTTTAATAAATACCATCCGTGGCATATTAAACCCTAGGGACCATTTTGGAAAGTTTCTAAAAGTTGTTTTGTCATTTCATAACCCTAAGGACCATTTTTGTAATAATCCGAAACTTAAAGAAGCCCTAGGGACTGTTTTTGTCATTTTATGAAAGTTATAAAACCTAAATATAACAAGGAGGAGTAAAACTGCCATAACCCGAAAGTTTAACAAGCCCTAGGTACTAAATGTGTAAAATCCGAAAGTTTTACTTTGTTTAAAATATGGAGGGACTAGTTTTGTCATATTCCGAAACTTTAACAAACCCTAACCCTTATTCTATTTTTAAATTAGTAAAACTTAAATAACCCTAAATCCATAAGGAACTAAAGTATAAATTCTTAAACTTGTAATTTATAAATTATTTTATAAATGTTAAATAATTAATGGGAACTTTAAAGTTAAATAAAATATTTATATTTTTACTTTTCAAAAATAAAATATTTATATTTTGCTTTATGAAATGAATTGTATAAACAATATGAATATGTATTATTATTAATAAATGTACTCATATACTTTTAGGGAATAAAATTATATGAACGTTAAATAAATTGAATACAAAAACGTAAACTAATATTATAAGTAAAACATTTTATGTTTACTTAAATATGAAACTTAATTGTAAGTTTAAATGGTAATTACTAATACATGTACTACGAACGTAAACTAATATTATAAGTAAAACATTTTATGTTTACTTAAATATGAAACTTAACTGTAAGTTTAAATGGTTATTACTAATACATGTACTACGAACGTAAACTAATATTATGAGTAAGACATTTATGTTTACTTAAGAATGAAACTTATATACAGGTTTAAATGGATATTGTTAATACTTGTACTACAGTTATTGGATAAATACTGTAGCACTAATTAACTGATTAAAAATATATATAAGCATACACATATGATCGTTGTACTATCTATTAGGACTGTACTATTTTATTAGGCATAGCTTTTGGCGTGAGCATTATTTGGATATTCGTATTATACAGCTATTTCCAACTCCCAGGTGAGTTTACAGCCCCATATAAACTATTGATAAACTTTTCATATACGGGGGAGAATACATGCAACTATTTTATTGGACATAACGGAATTGTATAAACTTGACTACGATTGACTATTATAGAAACTGTTAAATTGTTGTAAATTGCCCGAATGTTATAAATAGTTCTATTAGGGATTGACCATCCCCATCTGGGTGAGTCATGCTCACTGTGCCTTGGCCGGGACAACAGATGTATACCATGTTGGAACTGGGTTTGGGTGTCTTTTTGTAGGACACTACATTCTCATCTGTTGAGGACTATGGAAGGTTAAGCTTCAGTTTCGAGTAATAGAAAATGTAATCTACCTTTTAGTAAAAATGCTTTGTGCATTGTTACTTCTATGATTAATGTATGTCCAAACTAATTATTATTAAACCTGTAAATTCACCAACTTTATGTTGACCCTCTAAGCATGTTTTTCTCAGGAAAATGAAGTTAGTACGTGGTATGTGCATGGACTCAAGCATCATTGTAATCTGCCTTGTAAGACTCGTCAAGGGTTCTATTTGGGAAACATAAACAATCTACTTTTATCATGTTGAAGACAATTTTTATAAATTTGTATGATAACCATGTAATATGTTTTGAATAATCTCTTATCTTATGCTCTATGAACTAGGTGCTATCAATCCACCCTTGTGACATCTCCGTAGATAATTCTGCATATTTTTTACCCTACCTGGGGTGTCACACACATACTCAGCTTCAGTTGTAGAATTTGCCACCACTGTTTGTTTCTTGCATTGCCAAGATATAAGCCTACTCCCAAGAAATTGGCATCCACCAATTGTGGATTTTCTATCATGATTATCACCTCCATAATCACTATCTGAATAGCCATAAAGCTCCAAAGGAGACTCTCTAGGATACCACAATCTCAATGTGGGAAATCATCTAAGGTATCTAAAGATCCTTTAACTGCATGCATGTGACATTCCTTAGGTGTGACTTGATGACGTGCACATGCACATGCTGCAAACATGATATTAGGTCTTGAAGCAGTAATATACATCAAGGATCCAATCAGAGATCTATAGTTCCTGACATCAACCTCTTTTCCTTCTCCAATCTTTCTCCATGGGTATTCCTTGTCCATAGGAGTGCTAGATCGCTTTTCATGTGGTGAAAAGTCAAATTTCGTCAAGATCTCAGCCACTTACTTATCTTGAGAAATGAAGATACAATCCTCTTTCTGCTGAACTTGAATACCAAGAAAGAAAGTCATCTCTCCCATAGCACTCATCTTAAACTTATCTGTCATAAGTTTGGAGAATTAATCACTCAATCTTTGGTTAGATGAACCAAAGATAATATCGTCTACATAAACCTGAACAAGAAGAAAATCCTTCCCTTCCTTCTTTGTAAACAATGTCTGGTCTATGGTACCCCTCTTAAAGCCATTATCTACCAAATAAAGGGAAAGTGTTCCATACCATGCTCTAGGGGCCTGATGAAGGCCATACATTGCCTTCTTTACTCTATAAACTTTATCTGGATGCTCAGAATCTTCAAAACCAGGAGGCTGCATGACATAGACTTCTTCTTTGATTTTGCCATACAAAAATGCACTTTTCTCGTCCATTTGGTAGACTTTGAATCCATGCAGGAAACATAGGCTAGGAAAATCCTTATTGCCTCAATTCTGGCAACAGGTGCAAAAACCTCTTCATAATCAATACCTTCTTCCTATGTGTATCCTTGAGCAACCAGTCTTGCCTTGTTTCTAATAACAATACCTCTCTCATCCTTCTTGTTTCTTAGAATCCATCTTGTCCCAATAGGCCTGACATACATTGGACAGTATACTAGCTCCCAAACATCTTGAATAGCAAACTGATGAAGCTCATCTTGCATTGCTTCAACCTAGCTTTCTTCTTTAAGAGCATCAAAAATCTTCTTTGGTTATAACTGAGAGAGAAAATAGGTAAACAAACATTCTTGACCAAAAGGAGTATCCTCCTTCTTGTGAATAGTAGCAATGAATCCACCTTGAGTGTTCTTAGTTCTCCTTGTCTGAAGAAGAGTCTGAATATCACCAATTATTTGGGAGGGAGGATGATCTTTGGCCACCTTTGTAAGTATTCCTCCCTCAAATAGTGAGTTGTCATGAACAGTGGACTCCATATTGCCAATATGTGACAATCTAACATTTTCAGGTAGTGAATTATTTTCTCGTATAATATTTTGAAACTTATTTTTTTGTTGGTTGATGAACTCACAATTTACGGATTTAAATTTGGGCTTACGTGCATAATTTAGTGTCCTTTGTGACTAAACCGGAAACCTTAGAATTACGTATTTACGTTTTTGAACTCCGTTTTTGATGAGACAATTTTTATTAGATTCGTTTTGTGCCGTTGATTCATAATTTATAAAAATGTTTTTCGTGAAATGACCCGAGGGCACGCAAATCGAGTAAACTAGAATCGAGGAATACCCGTAAATTAGCGGCATGGGACAAACAAGTTTATCCCACCCCACTATCTATGGGACGGCCCAATGGAGGACACCACATCCTTTATTGTGGCATCCTTACTCCAAATTTGCTTACACTTGTAACTTAGCTTCACTTTGAAGCTACTCATATCCCACTAAACCACAAAACCATCTTAGCTAAACCATTCCATCCATTATCACATGCAAAACTACTCAAAGCTCTCTCACTCTCCACCCCATTGCCGTCACACATCACCATACCACACCACCATTTGATCTTTTCTAGCCACAAGTTACATGTTATCTAGCCATATTATGGAGAAACCTTGAAGCCTTGATTGATTGGTGACCATTTTAACAACAAAGGAGGTGATTTGCTTGTGTCCTAGGGATAATTTCTCAACAAACTATCTTGGTGATTGATGATCTTGGAGATATATTTGGTGTTCATCAAGTTGTTGTCTTCCAAAACAAGATATAATCTTGGTTGGTAAAGAAGATCATCTTTTCAATTTCTCTTGTTATTTTTGTAAAGATCAAATGTATTTTCTTTCTTGTTGTATATGTATATGATGAATATATGATGATAAAAATGTTGTGTGGGGATCAAGTGTTGATAAATATGCTTAAAAAGATGAATAACCATAAGAAACAAGGCTAAAATCATGCTTAAATTTTTGGCTGTATAAAAACAGTAAGTAACCAAGTCTTAAACTGATAAAATTGCATGGTGGAATCCATTTACAGTAAGTATAAGATGTCATACACATGTGAGAGTTGTTCATGCAGTGGAATCATCAAAATGAGTGAGATATGATCAAAACAAGATGAGTGTGCTAATCTGAATAGTCTGTTTTGTAGGAACTATTAAGGATAGTTAGACATAGAATGAGCAGTAGCTATAACTAACTTAATTGTAGCACATAATATGAAGTTTATGCCATCCAAAAATGAGCTTCTATCTCATTATAGAACTCTAGATATGATAAAAATGGTGAAGATGAAACTAAAAATCAGATTTTAAAGAATTAATGTTTAATACTATTATATAAGCACTCAAATAATATAGTATAAAATGTGAAATTAAAACCCACTAACTTATAAATTTCATTTATATAAATATGTATAAGGTTAAATAAATGTACACTTTATAAAAATGGTAGTTGACTAAGATTTATAAGTTATAAAAACTATAAACATGATTTTTACGACTTTTTCGGCTATTACCGTAAAATTAACGTTTTTCGCCAACTAAAACTTAGACGATCAAACCCGTCTAATGTAAAGTTTTTAAAAGTCATATACTGATATATAAGTATCTAATACAAGTAATAACCGATAAAACCCGAACTATAGGATATACGGACATTAACGAGCTAAGTTAGCATATTGGACTAATAATTTAACTAAATAAGTTAAACACTTATAAAAAGTACTTATTGGGCTTAACCCATTTGGGCCTAATATGTAAAGTATAAATACTGATAATAAAAGTATAAAATGGACTAATACAAGTTAAAGAACTTATAATAAGCTTATTGGACTTAAAACATGTAAATAGGTAAAACTAGTAAACTAGTAAAAAGTTACCAATACATAAACACTAAAATGAGTAAATAAGAATATATAAACCCACTTGATCATCATCATATGTACAAAATAATCATATGGATATTGTTAGTTTGATAAAGTCATTGGACAAAAGTCTATGACCGATTATTATTTATATAGGTTTTCGTGACCGAAGCACGCCCGTAGCCGATAATCCGCCTTTCATTATCAACGTGAGTTCATAGCCTCGCACTCTTTTAAATGTTTTATAAAATGATTTGTAAACCCGAGAGGGAGATAACATGCTAGATTTTGATAAAAATAGAACACAAGTAGTCCCGATGGTATGCTTAATGATATGGACCCGAATGATGCTATGACCCTATAAACGAGATAAAAAGGATTATTAGTAGTTAGGTTATGTCACTCAAAGTCCCATTAGCATGAATTGTGAACTACCGGGATTTGGTAGACGCTTATGCATATGATAGTACTATTTGGGGACGATCACCCCAGTTCGCGCCTTGACGGTTGATCCCCGTCGTACCACATTGATTGGTAAGCGAATTTATGTATGAGAAGATTTACATAGCGTGATTTTTGTGACGACACGCTAACTTAGATGGGCAAATTGTTTGTCGGGTTCGCGGCCCGTTGTTTTGATAGTAAGGTAACAATGTCATGCGGCTAATAATAATCCAAATGTATTTCAATACAATACGATAACGATGCTAATAACGATAATAATATTACCTATAATGGTAATATTGAGGCTACGGTCTCATGGACGGTTTAAGATGTATGCTTTGATAAATATATTGCCTGACTAGCAATACGAGGACTTACTTCTGATATTATACTTGTGTTCTGATTTCAACGATTGTTTTATATAACGGTTTTATTAAACTCTATGAATTCACTCAGCATTCGCTGATATGATTTTTGCATGTTTTTATCTCAGGTGCTTGAAGGTAATCCGGATGGAGATCGACTCTGATGGCCCAGATAATATTAAAAATGTTCATTCGATCTATGTTTTGTAATCTTAATGACCTGTATAATTTGGGACCTGTTGTACACTTTAAAACTTTTTATCGAATGAATGTATGTTGAACCTTGTACAACCATTTTTATGTGTTGTCTATGATTGGAGTTATTGTGCTATCCCGTAACACTCTAAAAGACCCTTCCGCTGTACCGATACGAAAATTGAGAGTGTTACAGTTTGGTACCAGAGATCTCTTATAGAGAACAAAAGATATTAAAAACCAAGGTTTTGAACAAAACTTTTCAAAATCTTTTAACTATGAAAATTTGAGAAAATATTTGAAAAATCTTTTGACTGTAACGGTGCCAGAGATCTCCGACGTTACCAACAAGCCCTATTGAGAAGATATATATTTTGATATATATAATTTAATTTATATATATGTATATATCGTGGTTTTAGTATGTAACTGTTTAATAAGTATGTTATCCTAATACGAGATATATATATATATATATATATATATATATATATATATATATATATATATATATATATATATATATATATATATATATATATATATGCAGATTGTCATGGCTGACCCTAATATTCCTGTAGAGAACCATGTTATTCTCGAACCTAATGTAGATGATGATCCTTATTTAGACGTAGTAAATTATGATATGGATGATGAGGAGGAACCATTTGATGATCCCGAGCCCGAGATAGGACTAGGAGATCAGATTGCCCCTCAGGTTGATATGGTAGAGAATGAGATTGATAATGTTGATATTGAGAATGATGATGATGAGATTGGGATAGATAATTTAGATGATGAGATTGACGACGAGGATGTCGAGGAGGATATAGGTATAGACGATGAGGTTGATGATGATGAGGAAGCCGAGCTTATTTACCCTTATGATGTTCCAGAGGGCGAGCCCTTACCCCCACCAGTTTATTTGTCTGATTCTGAGGTTGAGCTACCTAGGGATGAAATGTCTGAATCGTCTGAATCTGATTCTGAATCAGAGGAGGATGAGGATGATAATGCACCTGACGGTACTGATGGTATTGCTACTCGTAGACGTATGATAGGAGAGTCGTCTAGTGTTCGAGAGGCTACTCATATTGATGGTCTTGCACGATGGGCCTTGAGACGTGATTTAGATGCTTCCCATGTTAAGAGTAGTATGACAGAGATTGGATTAGGTGTTGTTCAGACTCATGTTGCTTATTTGGAGTCAAAGACTAAGGTTGGTGAGAAAGAGCGGGAATTGCTTAGTTTGGATTTGACTGATGTAGAGCGTGGTTTGAATGAGGCTTTTAGGAGGTTATCTGTGTCAGAAAGTGGTGAGTTTGCTGCTATGAAGAAATAGGTGAATTCTATGGAGATTCAGTTGAATGTAGCTTGTGCGATGCGTGAGAAAGTTGAGAAGGAGTTGAATATATCTGTGGGTTGGAATAGTAGATTTTATGCTGACATGGTTGAAAGAGTAGTGATCCGTAAGCGCCCAGCTGAAGATGTGTCTAGTGATCGTCCGACAAAGATACAGAAGACGATGGATGATGGACCATCTGGCGGTTCTCAGTAGACCAGTCTGTGTTTAGTAGTGACCTTTGTATCTTTTGTACTTTTGTAGCTTTGACTGAACCGACTTGTTAGTAGTAGACCTGGCACAAATTTCGAGTATGTATAGTGCTAGAACTTTGATATGGGATGTAATTAAGACAATGCTTTTGTTTCAAATCGAATGAAATATGTATCTTGTCTTGAACTCCATATTGTGCCTTATTTCTATCTTGATTATGAATTCAATCCATATTATATGAATCCTTGTTGGGTGAATGCTTAATACTTTAAAATTGTGAAATTATAGAACTATGCCGCCCAAGAAAGCTGTGACTGAGGATGATGTACGTAGGATTATTACGGAGCAAGTTACCGCATCTATGACTGAATTTATGGCAAATACTAGAAATGAAGCTGGCGGTAGTGGAGCTGGCGGTAATGGAGCTGGCGGTAGTGGAGCTGGCGGTAGTGGAGCTGGCGGTAGTGGAGCTGGCGGTAGTGGAATTGGTGGTACTAATGTGAATGTGAATGCTAATAATGTGAATGCTAATGCTGGAGGAAATATAGGAGGACTTGGAACCAATGCACCTGAAGTTGGTGGCTGTACTTATGTGACGTTCATGAAGTGTGAACCTCTACCTTTTAATGGAACTGAAGGTGCTGTAGGATTAAGCCAGTGGATTGAGAAGATTGAGTCGGTGTTTCGGATTAGTAAGTGTAAGGAGGAAGATAAGGTGACTTTTGCTATGGCTGCTCTTAAAGGTCGTGCGTTGACTTGGTGGAACGGGAGAATTGCTTTCATGGGTATTGATGTTGCTAATGCTACTCCTTGGGCTGAAATTAAGAAGTGGATGACTTTGGAATTTTGTCCTCGTAGTGTGATCATTAGGTTAGAACAAGAGTTGATTCATCTGAGAAAGAAAGGTGTGGACATTGATAGTTACACAAACCGATTCCATGAGTTGGCCTTGCTATGTCCTCGATTGGTGGAACCCGAATAGATCCGAATTGACCAATATATTAAAGGGTTGACCAAGAATATCCGGGGGACGTGACATCATCGAAACCACTGACCATTGATGATGCTATTCGAATGGCTTACCAACTCATTGGACATATAATTCAGGATAGGGAAGATGAAGCCCGTGTTGGTGAGAAAAGAAAGGGTGACGGTGATCGTGTAGATAGAGGTGATAATAGGAAGAATTTCAATCGCCGTCAGAACCAGAGAAAGGGGAATGCAAATGCTCTTACCAACAACACCGCGCAACGATGATAAATGTCCTAAGTGTGGCAACAAGAGGCATGCTGGCGACTGCTGGAAGTGCCGAAATTGCGGAAAGCTTGGACACAAGGTTGAAAGGTGTAAAAAGGGAACCATTTGCTTCAACTGTAATGAAGAAGGTCATAGGAAATCAGAATGCCCCAAGTTGAAAGCGATTGTAACTGGAAGAAACCCCCAGGGTGGTGTCTATCAACTTGGAACAATTAAGGTGAAGAAAGAGGATTTGAATGTCGTTACCGGTACGTTTTTACTCAGGAATCATTATGTTGTTGAATTATTTGATTCGGGTGCTGATAGGAGCTTTGTATCCACTAAATTTAGTGCCCTTATTGACATTGAACCTATTAAGATAAATACCAGTTACGAGGTAGAATTGGCTGATGGTAAATTAGTGAAAACTAATAAGCTATTAGAAGGATGCTCTCTAAATCTCTTGAACTATTCCTTTCCGATTGATTTGATGTTGATAGAATTAGGTAGTTTTGATATTATTATTGGTATGGATTGGTTGTCGTTGAATAATGCTACTATTTTATGTGGAGAGAAGAAGGTTAAGATTCCTATTAGGAATAGGATGTTAGTAATTGATGGTAATCGAGGTGAATCCCGTTTGAAAATCGTTTCATGTATTAAAGTCCAAAAGAACATCAGGAACGGTTGTGAGTTATTCTTAGCTCAAGTGACCGAGAATGAGTCTAGGGAGAAACGATTGGAAGATGTACCTATTATTTGTGAATTTCCTGAGGTATTTCCTAAAGATTTACCCGGACTTCCACCGATAAGGCAAGTAGAGTTTCCAATCGATTTAATTCCGGGTGCTGCACCGGTGGCACGTGCGCCATACTGATTAGCCCCTTCTGAATTAAAGGAGTTATCTGAGCAACTTAAGGAGTTTTCTGATAAAGGTTTTATTCGACCGAGCTCGTCACCTTGGGGAGCTCCAGTCTTGTTCGCTAAGAAGAAGGATGGATCTTTCCGTATGTGCATTGATTATAGGGAACTAAATAAGTTGACAATTAAAAATCGATATCTTTTACCTAGGATTGATGATTTGTTTGATCAACTACAAGGATCTAGCGTGTATTCTAAGATAGATTTACGGTCAGGATATCACCAACTTCGCGTCCGTGAAGAAGATATTCCTATAACTGCATTTAGAACTCGTTATGGACACTATGAATTTTAAGTAATGCCATTTGGGTTAACTAACGCACCTGCGGTTTTCATGGATTTAATGAATCGAGTGTGCAAGCCCTACTTGGATAAATTTGTAATTGTGTTTATTGACGATATTCTAATCTATTCTAAGAATGAAGATGAACATAGAGAACATTTAAGGATTATCTTGAGTTTGTTAAAGGATGAAAAGTTGTATGCTAAGTTTTTGAAATGTGATTTTTGGTTAGATTATGTGCATTTTCTTGGTCATGTGATTAACAAAGATGGAATTCATGTTGATCCTGCAAAGGTTGAAGCCATTAAGAATTGGTCTGCACCGACAACGCTGATAGAAGTGCGACAATTCTTAGGATTGGCTGGCTATTATAGGCGATTCATTAAAGAATTTTCTTTGATAGCTAAACCCTTGACTAAGCTTGCCCAGAAGTCTAACACCCCACCAAATGCTATGCGCAGCGGAACTACAACATTTGGGTGCTAGGCAGTTATCATCGCACACAAGATATATCGAACGACTCCAAAGAGAGGTCAATTTAAAACTTAAATTAAAAATTGTTAAAAGATACATGTCTACAGTTTTTCCAACCCCAATTGATACAACAGAGTTTTGCGTTTTC
Source organism: Glebionis coronaria (assembly GCA_025667525.1). Lineage (NCBI taxonomy): Eukaryota > Viridiplantae > Streptophyta > Magnoliopsida > Asterales > Asteraceae > Glebionis > Glebionis coronaria. The sequence goes on along the minus strand of JANFOE010001508.1, from coordinate 59,505 downwards.
GGTCCCCATGAATCTCAACCCAAAAGTTACAGTTTTCACAACAACATGACATTAAAGTTAAAAATGTTTAAGTAATAACGGGAGGAAAAACAAGTAGACTCCAAGCCATACACACAACATCCATCCAATGCACGCTCCATCCTACACTTCAGCGGTTACCTGAAACACATGCTAAATTTGGTCAACGAAAACGTTGAGTGGAATTCATAGGTTTTACAATTCATTTTGAACATATGTGAAATAAAAAACATTCACGATCATTCATAGACTTGTCGATCAAACAATCTATATTCAAGATACTGGCAATTGTGTTTAAGCTCATGACACTAAACCGTTAACTCAATCACCCGCGTAATAATTACCGGCGTGATTCAGATGAAACCAAGGCCCCTACTAAGGCATCCGTTGCAATTATACCTTATCTCTTATCACAAATTATCCGTCCGCAGGGGGTATCAACGTACTAGCCCTCGTCTCGGATAGGGTAGTCAACCCCATAGTACTATCACTTTTTATAAGCGGCTATTTCTAATCCACGCTAGGACTAAACAATAGTTAATAGTTCATGAATTTAGGGACTTTTGCAACTAGGTACTCAACACAATTTCAAAGGCAACATTCGGGTCCAACAATCATTCATGACATATGTTCATTTTGAAAACTAGCATGCATTTCCCTCGCGGGTAAAACAGTTTGAAATAATAATAAGCGAGGCTATAAATTCACACCTTATATAACAAGTAGTCGATAGTTCGAGAGACGGTCACTGACGACGATACGGATGCCCGGGTAAATCAACACCTATCAAACCAAATAACGCGTAATGAGTAATCTCATTTTAAAACCTTATGGTACTGTATAAAATACATAAATACTAGTCACTTGTGACAATTACAACTCACGCCAAAACAAAACAACAAGCGTTACTCGTTTCATACCATTTGTCCTTATTATTAACGTTATCCATTTTAACTCATTTTCGTCGATACTTACCAAAAGTACGGACTGTTTTACCATACTTAACCATTTTTATAAAATTTGAGAAAATTCTCAAAAATACTATAAGACCTGTAGAAAACACATATTTAATCCCAACAAAAATTTTTACTTCTACGACCCGTTACTCAACACTTTTCCAAAACTACGTTTTTCGGACTGAAATTGTACTTTGACCAAGTCGGACTCATTTGACCCGTTTAAAACACTCCATTGACCCATTTGACACCTAAGTCCTATAATAGACTCAAATGTGCAGGTTTGACACCAAAATTCAGCCCTTGACCATTTTCCAAACTAGACTTATAGTCCCCGGGATTTGACCTAAAACCAAGCATAATTTCGGATTATGACGGTTTTCATCTCCCGGTACACGAATTTCAAAACGTCGTAACTTTTGACTCGTTAGGAGTCGTAAGCTCTACCTTATACCAAATCGAAGCTAAGAAAATGCTCTACAAATCTATCCTATCCACAAGACCTGTTTCCAAAATAATTTTTACGCAAATGCCTTAAACTTTCTGCCTAAAATCAACCATACCAAAATCACACTAACGCTCGTTTCCAAACCCATTTATCATCACTAGACATCATCCTAAGCATCCCTAATCACAACCAAACAATGTTTTCAGTCCCTAACCCCTATTGATCATCAACCTCATAAAACTAAAATCCTAAAAACAAGCATGCAAGTAAATGTACCCATCTACAACATCTAAAAACATGATATTAAACATAGAATCAAGCTCAAAACATGAACCACCATGATCCCCAAACACCCCCCATTGAACCGTGGGGTTTGGGTGATCAAAACCCACCAACCAAATTGATTTTGGTTGATTTGTTTGGTGTTCTAGCATCCTTTTAGCATGAATTAAACATGCAAATGCCCAATTAACATCAAAAACGAATTTGAAAAATCTTGAAATTTTTGGAAGAATTTTTGTTAATGCATGTGTGAAATGAGCATGGATTAACACTCATTAGATGATTTTAGAAGGTGGTCTATGATTAGAATGGATCAAAACTAAAAAAAAATGGTGTGGTGGTGGTTTTGTGGGTTTGGTCGTCGGCCTAAGAACAAGAGGGAGGGGGTGTTTGATCTTTTTTTGTAAAGTGTTTAGTGTGTGTGGTGTTAGTCCCTTTTTGTGAAATGGGAAGGACCTAAGTGCAATTTTAGCATTCTTTTGGCCTTAAGCAAAAAAGACACCGAAAATTTGCGGGATTGACTCACTAGTCATTTTAGAAAATTTTACGGGAGTCGGAAATTATCCGAAACACTCCAAAATACTTTTGGGATACTTTAAATGTACCCGGAAAGCAATAAAACTCACCCGACTCGACTTAACATGAACCGTAAGTAAAATTCTCGAAAAATTACATTATCGATAAAACGTCAATAATTATAGAAATTCGGGCATCCATCGGGATCGTATTCGTCATCGTCCTTCTTAAATCGTCAATCGTCAAAATTATAACCTCGAACATCGGTTTCAACCAATATACTAAAATATATAGCAATTAAAATTTATTAAAAATTTCAAAAATTAGCGTAATTTAGGGTAATGTTAGTGACCTCGGTTCTAGGGTATCACATCCACCCCTCCTTAAAGAGAGCGACGTCCCGGCGCTCGCCTCTTCTTATACTCACATTTCGTGCCGCTGGAACAGATGAGGATACCTTTCCTTGAAAAAGTCCTCACGTTCCCAAGTGTATTCCGGTCCACGCCTAGAATTCCATCGAACCTTCACAATAGGGATTCTACTACGCTTCAGCCTCTTGACCTCTCGGTCCATAATTTCCACGGGTTCTTCCACAAAATGCATTTTGTCATCCAGTTGAATCTCGTCCAAAGGAATCACCAATTCCTTATCCGCCAAACTCTTCTTCAAGTTCGAAACGTAAAACGTGTCGTGAATAGCACTAAGCTCGCTCGGCAACTCTAACTTGTACGCTACTGGTCCAATTCGTTTAACGATCTTAAATGGTCCAATATACCTCGGACTCAACTTTCCTTTCTTCCCAAAACGAATTACACCCTTCCACGGCGATACCTTAAGCATAACCATATCTCCGACTTCAAATTCCAACGGTTTTCTTCTGTTATCGGCATAACTCTTCTGTCGGCTTCTCGCAGCAAGTAGTCGGTTCTTGATTTGCATAATCTTCTCAGTCGTCTCTAAAACCATTTCGGGTCCAGTCAATTGACTTTCTCCTACTTCACTCCAACACACAGGCGATCTACACTTTCTTCCATACAATGCTTCGAACGGTGCTGCCTTGATACTCGCATGGTAACTATTATTATACGAAAACTCCACTAGAGGCAAGTGGCATTCCCAACTTCCTCCAAAATCAATCACGCATGCTCGGAGCATGTCCTCCATCGTCTGAATAGTTCGTTCACTCTGGCCGTCAGTCTCCGGATGATAAGCCGTATTTAAATTCAATTCAGTGTCCATCGCACGTTGAAGCGATTTCCAAAATTCCGATGTAAATCTACTATCGCGATCCGAAATGATCGATAACGGCACTCCATGTCTGCAGACGATCTCCTTCACGTACACACTGGCCAGCTTTTCCATACTGTCTGTCTTCTTCATAGGTAAGAAATGAGCAGATTTCGTCAACCTATCCACTATTACCCATATCATATCACATCCACTAGGAGTTCTAGGTAAACCCGTCACGAAATCCATAGCGATTTTCTCCCATTTCCATTCTGGGATCTCCGGTTGTACCAACAACCCAGACGGTTTCTTATGTTCTGCCTTAACCTTCGCACAAGTCAAACACTTACTAACGTAACGAGCAATATCCGCCTTCATACTCGGCCACCAATAAACTTTCTTCAGATCATGATACATTTTGTCCGATCCAGGATGTATCGAATACTTCGACTTATGAGATTCATTCATAACCAAATCTCGTACTCCAGGCTTTCCTTCCTCAGATGAACGCAATGGTAACCAAATCCGATTCTCGAAATATCTCAATCCGTCTGACCTAATCACAAAAAGAGGTTTCAACATTCTTCCCAAGTTCTCAGCATCAACGTTCTCTTTCATTAATCCCCTCTCCTGAGCCTTCAGTATAGTTTTGGTTAAATCAACACTCTTAGTCATCACCAAAGCTCTGACTCTCAAAGGTTTCTCTCGTTCCTTCCTACTAAGTGCATCCGCTACAACATTCACCTTGCCAGGATGGTAGCGAATTTCACAGTCATAGTCACTCAGTAATTCTACCCATCGTCTCTGTCGCATGTTCAACTCCTTTTGATCTAAAATGTGTTGCAAACTCTTGTGGTCAGTGAACACAACACACTTCGTCCCATACAAATAATGTCTCCACAATTTCAACGCAAAAACTACAGCTCCTAATTCCAAATCGTGCGTCGTGTAGTTCTCCTCATTCTTCCTCAGTTGTCTCGACGCGTAAGCTATCACCTTTTCACGCTGCATCAATACCGCTCCATAACCTTTACGAGATGCGTCGCAATACACTACAAAGTCTTCGGTTCCTTCAGGTAATGACAAAATCGGTGCAGAACATAACTTGTCCATGAGCGTTTTGAAAGCGAATTCTTCCTCATCTCCCCATTCATACACCCTATTCTTTTCGGTAAGCTTTGTCAATGGCTTCGCAATCAACGAAAATCCTTCAATGAATCTCCGATAATACCTAGCTGAACCAAGGAATTGTCGAACTTCAGTCAGCGTTGTCGGTGCCGACCATTCCCTGATCGCTTCGACCTTGGAAGGATCCACGCGAACTCCTTTGCTATCAATCACGTGACCAAGGAATTGCATGGATTCTAACCAAAACTCACACTTCGAGAACTTCGCATACAGCTTCTCTCTCTTCAGCAGATCCAGTATCTTTCTTAGGTGCTTCTCGTGCTCCTCCTTACTATTAGAGTAAATAAGAATATCATCGATGAAAACAATAACAAACTTATCTAGATACGGCTTGCATACGCGATTCATAAGGTCCATGAATACAGCAGGCGCGTTTGTCAACCCAAACGGCATCACTCGAAATTCAAAGTGTCCATACCGCGTAGGAAAGGCAGTTACAGGAATATCCTCCTATCTTACACGTAGTTGATGATACCCTGATCTCCAATCGATCTTTGAGTATACACTGGAACCTTGTAATTGATCAAACAAATCGTCAATCCTCGGCAATGGATACCGATTATTAACCGTCAGCTTGTTGAGTTCTCTATAGTCAATACACATCTGAAATGAACCATCTTTCTTCTTTACAAACAACACTGGCGCTCCCCATGGTGATGAGCTCGGCCTAATAAATCCTTTATCCATCAACTCCTTCAGTTGATCCGAAAACTCCTTTAACTCGGATGGTGCTAATCGATAGGGTGCACGCGCAACCGGCGCAACTCCTGGCACCAAATCGATTCGAAACTCGACCTCACGGGTGGGTGGTAAACCCGGCAGCTCGTCTGGAAAAACTTCCGGATATTCGCAGATAACAGGTACCTCTTCAATCCTCGCCTCTAAATCACCATCACTCAAAACTTGTGCCAAAAACACATCGCATCCACTCTCTACATACTTCATCATTTTCAGACAAGAAATCACTTTCAAACGAGAAGTGCATTCGTCTCCCTTCACGGTCAAGACTTTATTCCTCAACGGGATCTGAACTAATCTCTCACCACAGACGATCATAACACTGTGCGCCATCAGCCAATCCATTCCCACAATTACATCAAACGATCCTAGCTCTATAGGCATCAAGTCGATTTTAAAAGCGTAATTTCCTAACTTTAAGGTACACCCTTTCAGTATAGAATTCGTACTAACGATTTTCCCATCGGCTAATTCAACGTTATAACTAGTCGCTAACAACACCGGTTTTCTATCGATATGACGACTAAATTTAACATCTACAAAACTCTTGTCGGAACCAGAATCAAACAAAACACTAGCATAACAAGCGTCTAGCAAAAACATACCGGTAACAACGTTAGGACCCTTTGGTTTATCAGCCGTCCCTACTTGATACACGGCAGCAGCATTGTTACCTCCTTGCTTGTTTCCTGCCTTCGGGCAATTCCCTTGCTTATGGCCTCTCTCTCCACATCCAAAACAACCCATCACTCTTGTAGCATTCGCCCCAGTGGCTACCCCCTTGGTTCGACAATCAGACATCCTGTGACCCGCTTTTCCACATTTGCCGCACGCAGGCGGGCAATGCCCTACATGATACAAGTTGCATCTACCACAGTGGGGATTCACCTTCACTCCTCTGGGGTTTGTCACAGCTCTCATCCCTTCATTCCTTCGCTGGTTAAACTGCTGATTGCGGTTCTGACCATTGTTGTTTCGGTTTCCACCTCGGCTTTGACCCTGGGATTGGTTGCTCTGTGCCGCTTCCCACTTCCTCTTATTTCCCTCAGCAATGAAGTTCTTCTTGATCCTGGAGTTTGACATCCATCAACGCGTGAGCCATCTGGACCGCTTCATCAAACGACCCAGGTTTAGACGAAGTCGTCTCACCCTTGATATTACTGGATAGACCTTTGATGTACTGTTTCATCTTCTTGGTATCATCGGCAAAAGTGTCTGTACACAAAAGGCTTAGTTCATTAAACCTCCTGGTGTAAGCAGTGATATCATTGTTTTTCAAAGTCAGGTGCCTCAACTCATCTTCTAATTGACCTAACTCCTCTTCAGGACAGAACTTCTTGGTCAAAAGAGCCTTAGTAGCCGTCCATGTTCTTTCATTCGCTACTGCCAACCCAACAGTGGCTACTTGGGTGTTCCACCAACTCAATGCCTCGTCAAGAAATGTAGCAGCCGCAAACTTGACCTTGTTCGCTTCTGAACAACCACTAATCTCGAAAGTACTTTCAACCTTTTCTAACCATCTCCTGAGTTCTAGAGCTCCACCAGTTCCACGAAACTGCGTGGGACCACATTTTATGAAACTAGAGTAAGTACATTCTCTTGGGGCTTGCTGTCTCCCTGCATTTCTGCCCTGGTCTGGATTCCTTCCTGCTCGGTCTGCTTCTAGCGCGTTCACAATGGCTTCCTGAATCATCGTGTTCACACGGGTTGCGGTTAGTTTTGGAGGCATGGTGCGTTATCAAATATACCTCTCTGCAAAGACAGGGAAAATAGAAAAACAATGTAAGTATACACATCAAGATTAAGATGGATTTCTCTTTCAAGACATAATATAAATACAACGACACATCACTACATAGTTACTAATATTCATCAATTCACATTAGAAAAGATCAAATTAAAGACATATCACAGATCATGAAAGGTAAACATGGATTGTATTGATAATCAACCAAAATTGTGACAAGTATTGCCACTACAACCATTCACCATAAAACTTAAGTCCTCAAGTTTTTCGTCATAATGCCATCATACAAAAGTCTAAAACAGTTCTATTACAACGATCAAAGATAAAATACAAGACAAGCAAATAGGCATGTGGTGATCCACACGGCCTCTTGGATGGCGGTTCATCATCATCTTCCTCGGGTTCCTCATCGCTATCATCCTCGTCCACTTCATCCATTTTTCTCTTTCCTTTGTCGTTCGGCCCACATTCAGTCTCCTTTTTCGTCCCTGACGTAGACCCACACTCAACCGCTACATGATTTCCCACAGTGATACAAGCACCTCTGGCAGGTGGCTGGATCATGAAGTCATTAGCTTCCATTTCCAAATCGTCCACAAATCTCCAATCTGGGGGCAATGATGCTCTCACTCGATGCTCCCAACTCTGCATCCTAGACAATCTCACTTGATCTTCCCTAACACGGTCAAGACTGGCACTCAAGTTCGCGATCATCGATCTTAGACTGTTGATATCACTTTTGTTTGCATTTCCATCATACTCAATCCTTGAAGTCCTTCCCAACAGTCCTTGGTGTGCCCTTTCATTCTTATCAAACCTCTTAATTACCCTCGTCTCTACCACAAACCGCTCATACATCAACCTATCCATCCTCCTCAAATGACCCTCGGGATCCCAGTAGTGTCTTGGTCTCGGAAAGTACACCCTTGCGATATTCTCATGAATAGATTGTGATTTTGATAAATTGCTGGACTCTGCACCACTCCCATTACTTACTCGAACAAATCCTGGCACTGTCCTCAAGTAGTCCTTACAATTGTCCATCGGGCGACTAAAGGGTTGCTGCTCATATCGATCGGTCGGAGGTACTTCATAACCCTTTGGCGAATTTGGAGATTGAAATAAATCAGCTTCGGTCTGACCTACAGCATTCTCGGGAATACCATCATCCATCAGTTCCTCGGGCTCTTCCTCAGAATCCTTGCTCTCATCACTACTGATACTGAAGTTGTCCACCTCACTTTCATCATTTTCATTTTCCGGCGGGTTTGGAGGAAACGGTCCCCCTTCGTGACCCACGACGTAATCGTTTCCATTACCATTAGACGGTACCTCGGCCATTCCTGCAATAACAGAGAATTTCGAAGGGTACGTAAGATAACTATACAATATTCATAAATACATGCATGCAAATGCAATGCAAAGGTGGTACATATGCCCAAAATGCCATAATATGATGCTCATGCATGATTAATACAAAAATTACGGTGCCGGATATTCCACGTATAATTTCAACGTCTACATATAGTAATTTCCATACTTACGTAATAAATACCCATATATATACTTCAACTCAAAAGTATACGTCAAATGCCATGAATACAAAAATAAACCTTACCGGAGCCATGCAGGATAGTTGTGTGTGCTTGGACAATTTCTTACGACACCAAAAGTTATAGTTTAGGATTTTCAAAACGACCTAGTTCTCTATAACTCATGGCTCTGATTACCAATCTCTAACACCCCACCAAATGCTATGCGCAGCGGAACTACAACATTTGGGTGCTAGGCAGTTATCATCGCACACAAGATATATCGAACGACTCCAAAGAGACATCAATTTAAAACTTAAATTAAAAATTGTTAAAAGATACATGTCTACAATTTTTCCAACCCCAATTGATACAACAGAGTTTTGCGTTTTCGGTCCCCATGAATCTCAACCCAAAAGTTACAGTTTTCACAACAACATGACATTAAAGTTAAAAATGTTTAAGTAATAACGGGAGGAAAAACAAGCAGACTCCAAGCCATACACACAACATCCATCCAATGCACGCTCCATCCTACACTTCAGCGGTTACCTGAAACACATGCTAAATTTGGTCAACGAAAACGTTGAGTGGAATTCATAGGTTTTACAATTCATTTTGAACATATGTGAAATAAAAACCATTCACGATCATTCATAGACTTGTCGATCAAAAAATCTATATTCAAGATACTGGCAATTGTGTTTAAGCTCATGACACTAAACCGTTAACTCAATCACCCGCGTAATAATTACCGGCGTGATTCAGATGAAACCAAGGCCCCTACTAAGGCATCAGTTGCAATTATACCTTATCTCTTATCACAATTATCCGTCCGCATGGGGTATCAACGTACTAGCCCTCGTCTCGGATAGGGTAGTCAACCCCATAGTACTATCACTTTTTATAAGCGGCTATTTCTAATCCACGCTAGGACTAAACAATAGTTAATAGTTCATGAATTTAGGGACTTTTGCAACTAGGTACTCAACACAATTTCAAAGGCAACATTCGGGTCCAACAATCATTCATGACATATGTTCATTTTGAAAACTAGCATGCATTTCCCTCGCGGGTAAAACAGTTTGAAATAATAATAAGCGAGGCTATAAATTCACACCTTATATAACAAGTAGTCGATAGTTCGAGAGACGGTCACTGACGACGATACGGATGCCCGGGTAAATCAACACCTATCAAACCAAATAACGCGTAATGAGTAATCTCATTTTAAAACCTTATGGTACTGTATAAAATACATAAATACTAGTCACTTGTGACAATTACAACTCACGCCAAAACAAAACAACAAGCGTTACTCGTTTCATACCATTTGTCCTTATTATTAACGTTATCCATTTTTACTCATTTTCGCCGATACTTACCAAAAGTACGGACTGTTTTACCATACTTAACCAATTTTATAAAATTTGAGAAAATTCTCAAAAATACTATAAGACCTGTAGAAAACACATATTTAATCCCAACAAAAAATTTTACTTCTACGACCCGTTACTCAACACTTTTCCAAAACTACGTTTTTCGGACTGAAATTGTACTTTGACCAAGTCGGACTCATTTGACCCGTTTAAAACACTCCATTGACCCATTTGACACCTAAGTCCTATAATAGACTCAAATGTGCAGGTTTGACACCAAAATTCAGCCCTTGACCATTTTCCAAACTAGACTTATAGTCCCCGGGATTTGACCTAAAACCAAGCATAATTTCGGATTATGACGGTTTTCATCTCCCGGTACACGAATTTCAAAACGTCGTAACTTTTGACTCGTTAGGAGTCGTAAGCTCTAACTTATACCAAATAGAAGCCAAGAAAATGCTCTACAAATCTATCCTATCCACAAGACCTGTTTTCAAAATAATTTTTACGAAAATGCCTTAAACTTTCTGCCTAAAATCAACCATACCAAAATCACACTAACGCTCGTTTCCAAACCCATTTATCATCACTAGACATCATCCTAAGCATCCCTAATCACAACCAAACAATGTTTTCAGTCCCTAACCCCTATTGATCATCAACCTCATAAAACTAAAATCCTAAAAACAAGCATGCAAGTAAATGTACCCATCTACAACATCTAAAAATATGATATTAAACATAGAATCAAGCTCAAAACATGAACCACCATGATCCCCAAACACCCCCATTGAGCTGTGGGGTTTGGGAGATCAAAACCCACCAACCAAATTGATTTTGGTTGATTTGTTTGGTGTTCTAGCATCCTTTTAGCATGAATTAAACATGCAAATGCCCAATTAACATCAAAAACGAATTTGAAAAATCTTGAAATTTTTGGAAGCATTTTTGTTAATGCATGTGTGAAATGAGCATGGATTAACACTCACTAGATGATTTTAGAAGGTGGTCTATGATTAGAATGGATCAAAACTCAAAAAAAAATGGTGTGGTGGTGGTTTCGTGGGTTTGGCCGTCGGCCTAAGAACAAGAGGGAGGGGGTGTTTGATCATTTTTTTGTAAAGTGTTTAGTGTGTGTGGTGTTAGTCCCTTTTTGTGAAATGGGAAGGACCTAAGTGCAACTTTAGCATTCTTTTGGCCTTAAGCAAAAACGACACCAAAACTTTGCGGGATTGACTCACTAGTCATTTTAGAAAATTTTACGGGAGTCGGAAATTATCCCAAACACTCCAAAATACTTTTGGGATACTTTAAAGGTACCCGGAAAGCAATAAAACTCACCCGACTCGACTTAACATGAACCGTAAGTAAAATTCTCGAAAAATTACATTATCGATAAAACGTCAATAATTATAGAAATTTGGGCATCCATCGGGATCGTATTCGCCATCGTCCTTCTTAAATCGTCAATCGTCAAAATTATAACCTCGAACATCGGTTTCAACCAAAATACTAAAATATATAGCAATTAAAATTTATTAAAAATTTCAAAAATTAGCGTAATTTAGGGTAATGTTAGTGACCTCGGTTCTAGGGTATCACAAGAAGAATAAACCTTTCGTTTGGGGAAGTGATGAGGATGGAGCATTTCAGACATTGAAGCAAAAATTATGTAGTGCGCCAATTTTATCATTACCCGACGGGAGTGAAGATTTTGTAGTGTAATGTGATGCATCTCTTAGAGGTTATGGAGCTGTTTTGATGCAACGAGCAAAAGTGATAACTTATGCTTCTAGGAAATTAAGGAAGAATGAGGAGAATTATACTACTCATGATCTTGAGTTAGGAGCTGTAGTCTTTGCTCTTAGGTTGTGGAGACATTATCTGTATGGCACCAAGTGTAAGGTATTCACCAATCACAAAAGCCTACAGTATATTCTCGATCAAAAGGAATTGAACATGAGGCAACGAAGATGGATAGAGTTGTTAAGTGATTATGATTGTGATATAAAATATCACCCAGGAAAAGCCAATGTTGTTACCGATGCATTAAGTAGGAAAGATAGAGAGCCATCATGGTACGTTCTCTAGTCTTGACCGTGCACAATAATTTGCCTGATCAAATTAGAAATGCGCAAATAGAAGCCTGTAAGAAAGAAAATTTTGTTAATGAAGGGTTCCGAGGAGAAGGAGATCCTTTAGAGGTTAGAGCTGATGGAGTGAAATGATTAAGAGGTCGTATGTGGATACCTAAGTTTGGAGGCTTTAGAGATTTGAATATGTTAGAATCTCATAAACCTAAGTATCCCATTCATCCGGGATCTGATAAAATGTACCATGATTTGAAGAAGTTGTACTGGTGGCCGAATATGAAAGCTGACATTGCTATGTATGTTCTTCAATGCTTGACTTGTGCTAGAGTCAAAGCTGAACATCAAAAGCCATCAGGACTACTTCAACAGCCAAAGATTCCTGAATGGAAGTGGGAGCGAATTACGATGGACTTTATCACCAAGCTTCCTAGAACATCATCTGGAAACAACTCGATTTGGGTTATTGTCGACAGACTGACCAAATCAGCACACTTCATTCCAGTTAAAGAGCAGTTCTCACTGGAGAAGCTGACTCGTATATACCTTGATAATGTTGTATGCAAGCATGGAGTGCCTGTATCGATCATTTCAGATCGAGATCCTAGATTCGCATCGAATTTTTGGAAATCTCTCCAAAGATTTTTGGGAACGAATCTCGACATGAGCACTGCTTATCACCCCCAGACTGATGGACAGAGTGAAAGGACGATACAAACACTAGAAGATATGTTGAGAGCTTGTGTGTTAGATTTTGGTAAGAATTGGGATAAACATTTGTCTTTAGCAGAGTTTTCGTATAACAATAGTTACCATTCTAGTATTAAGGTTGCACCGTTTGAAGCTTTGTATGGTAGGAAGTGTAGATCTCCTGTATGTTGGAGTGAAGTTGGGAATACCCAGCTCACGGGACTGGAATTGATCCGGGAGACTACGGAGATGATAGTTCAGATTAAGAATAGGTTGTTGACTGCCCGTAGTAGACAGAAAAGTTACGCGGATGTGCGGCGGAAACCGATGGAGTTTGAAGTGGGTGACCGAGTAATGTTGAAAGTATCGCCATGGAAAGGCGTTATAAGATTTGGAAAACGAGGGAAATTGAATCCCCGCTATATTGGACCCTTTAAGATTTTATCTAGAGTAGGTCCGGTGGCTTACAAACTAGAGTTACCCCTAGAACTTCATGGTGTTCACAACACATTCCATGTATCTAATCTGAAGAAATGTCTAGCAGTGAGTGATGAGAAAATTTCATTGGATAAGGTTCGGATAGATGGGAAGTTGCATTTTATCGAAGAACCCGTAGAGGTTATGGATCGTGAGGTAAAGAAACTGAAACAAAGTCGGATACCTATTGTCAAGATCCGATGGAATTCAAAGCATGGACCGGAATATACTTGGGAACGAGAGGATGAAATGTGGAAGAAATATCCGCACCTCTTCGATTTCAATAAGAAACGGACATCAAAATGAAATGGATCACGAGGATGTTGATCCCTTTTAGGAGGAAAAGCTGTGACAATCTAACATTTTCAGGTAGTGAATTATTTTCTCGTATAATATTTTGAAACTTATTTTTGTGTTGGTTGATGAACTCACAATTTACGGATTTAAATTTGGGCTTACGTGCATAATTTAGCGTCCTTTGCGACTAAACTGGAAACCTTAGGATTACGTATTTACGTTTTGAATTCCGTTTTTGATGAGACAATTTTTATTAGATTCGTTTTGTGCCGTTGATTCATAATTTATAAAAACGTTTTTCGTAAAACGACCCGAGGGCACGCAAATCGAGGAAACTAGAATCGAGGAATACCCGTAAATTAGCGGGATGGGACAAACAAGTTTATCCCACCCCACTATCTATGGGACGACCCAAAGGAGGACACCACATCCTTTGATGTGGCATCCTTACACCAAATTTGCTTACACTTGTAACTTAGCTTCACTTTGAAGCTACTCATATCCCACTAAACCACAAAACCATCTTAGCTAAACAATTCCTTCCATTTTCACATGCAAAACTACTCAAAACTCTCTCACTCTCCACCCTATTTTCGTCCCGCATCACCATACCATACCACTATTTGATCTTTTCTAGCCACAAGTTACATGTTATCTAGCCATATTATGGAGAAACCTTGAAGCCTTGATTGATTGGTGGCCATTTTAACAACAAAGGAGGTGATGTGCTTCTGTCCTAGGGCTAATTTCTCAACAAACTATCTTGGTGATTGATGATCTTGGAGATATATTTGGTGTTCATCAAGTTATTGTCTTCCAAAAACAAGATATAATCTTGGTTGGTAAAGAAGATCATCCTTTCCATTTCTCTTGTTATTTTTGTAAAGATCAAATGTATTTTCTTTCTTGTTGTATATGTATATGATGAATATATGATGATAAAAATATTGTGTGGGGATCAAGTGTTGATAAATATGCTTAAAAAGAGGAATAACCATAAGAAACAAGGCTAAAATCATGCTTAAATTGTTGGCTGTATAAAAACAGTAAGTAACCAAGTCTTAAACTGATAAAATTGCATGGCGGAATCCATTTACAGTAAGTATAAGATGTCATACACATGTGAGAGTTGGCCATGCAATGGAATCATCAAAATGAGTGAGATATGATCAAAACAAGATGAGTGTGCTAATCTGAAGAGTCTGTTTTGTAGGGACTGTTAAGGATAGTTAGACATAGAATGAGCAGTAGCTATAGCTAATTAATTTTAGCACATAATATGAAGTTTATGCCATCCAAAAATGAGCTTCTATCTCATTATATAACTCTAGATATGATAAAAATGGTGAAGATGAAACTAAAAATCAGATTTTGAAGAATTAATGTTTAATACTATTATATAAGCACTCAAATAATATAGTATAAAATGTGAAATTAAAACCAACTAACTTATAAATTTCATTTATATAAATATATATAAGGTTAAATAAATGGACACTTTATAAAAATGGTAGTTGACTAAGATTTATAAGTTATAAAAACTATAAACATGATTTTTACGACTTTTTCAGCTATTACCGTAAAATTAACGTTTTTCGCCAATTAAAACTTAGACGATCAAACCCGTCTAATGTAAAGTTTATAAAATTAATATACTGATACATAAGTATCTAATACAAGTAAAAACCGATAAAACCCGAACTATAGGATATACGGACATTAACGAGCTAAGTTAGCATATTGGACTAATAATTTAACTAAATAAGTTAAACACATATAAAAAGTACTTATTGGGCTTAACCCATTTGGGCCCAACATGTAAAGTATAAATACTGATAATACAAGTATAAAATGGACTAATACAAGTTAAAGAAGTTATAATAAGCTTATTGGACTTAAAACATGTAAATAGGTAAAACTAGTAAACTAGTAAAAAGTTACCAATACATAAACACTAAAATGAGTAAATAAGAATATATAAACCCACTTGATCATCATCATATGTACAAAATCATCATATGTATATTGTTATTTTGATAAAGTCATTGGACGAAAGTCTAAGACCGATTATTATTTATATAGGTTTCCGTGACCGAAGCACGCCCGTAGCCGATAATCCGCCTTTCTATATCAACGTGAGTTCATAGCCTCGCACTCTTTTAAATGTTTTATAAAATGATTTGTAAACCCGCGAGGGAGATAACATGCTAGATTTTGATAAAAATAGAACACAAGTAGTCCCGACGGTATGCTTAATGATATGGACCTGAATGATGCTATGACCCTATAAACGAGATAAAAAGGATTATTAGTAGTTAGGTTATGTCACTCAAAGTCCCATTAGCATGAATTGTGAACTACCGAGATTTGGTAGACGCTTATGCATATGATAGTACTATTTGGGGACGATCACCCCAGTTCGCGCCTTGACGGTTGATCTCCGTCGTACCACATTGACTGGTAAGCGAATTTATGTATGAGAAGATTTACATAGCGTGATTTTTGTGGCGACACGCTAACTTAGATGGGCAAATTGTTTGTCGGGTTCGCGGCCCGTTGTTTTGATAGAAAGGTAACAATGTCATGCGGCTAATAATAATCCAAATGTACTTCAATACAATACGATAACGATGCTAATAACGATAATAATATTACCTATAATGATAATATTGAGGCTACGGTCTCATGGACGGTTTAAGATGTATGCTTTGATATATATATTGCCTGACTAGCAATACGAGGACTTACTTCTGATATTATACTTGTGTTCTGATTTCAACGATTGTTTTATATAACTGTTTTATTAAACTCTATGAATTCACTCGGCATTCGCTGATATGATTTTTGCATGTTTTTATCTCAGGTGCTTGAAGGTAATCCGGATGGAGATCGACTCTGATGGCCCACATAATATTAAAAATGTTCATTCGATCTATGTTTTGTAAACTTAATGACCTGTATAATTTGGGACCTGTTGTACACTTTAAATTTTTTTATCGAATGAATGTATGTTGAACCTTGTACAACCATTTTTATGTGTTGTCTATGATTGGAGTTATTGTGCTATCCCGTAACACTCTAAAAGACCCTTCCGCTGTACCTATACGAAAATTGAGAGTGTTACACAATATCATCTTCATTGCTACTCCCATCTCCACTCGAACTTGGAGGTATGTTATCAGTGGTTGGAACTGGTCCACTGACATCTTAATTGGGCATCGGGTCTTCAACATGTTCAAAAATATTTCTGTTGGAGGAAGAGAATAAATTTCCAAACAGGCTGTCAGCGGCTAAATTCAACGTGTCAGTGTCTGAATTGGCTTTGTCAGCGGATGAAGATGCATGCATGGATTCAACAATTGGTTTTTCTTGTTGCTCTTCATCCTCCTTTCTAGCAGCAGCAGATGCTTGCACAAACCCATCAGTCCATATAAGTATGGTGACATAATCAAATATAGGAGTTGGCTCAACTACATGTGATCCTTCTTCTTTAGCAACTTGTATACCTGCAATCTCAACAATAGGTTCTTCCAAGACAATTGGTTTAGTCACATGCATATAATTCATGGACCTTGATAATGGCTCTAAGTCAAATATCCAATTAGGTCCAGACTCAGGATCACTTGGTTTATTCTCCAAGAAGTCAACATGAATATTTTCTGTTGAAATCCTAGAATTCTTGTTATAAACCCTATACCCCTTGCTATTTGTGGAATATCCCATAAAAAGTCCGTCATCACCCTTAGAATGAAACTTACCTAGGTTATCACTAGTATTCAAAATAACTACATGTCATCCAAAAGGCCTAAAGAAGTCTAGATTAGGCTTCCTATTCCAAAGTAATTCATAGGGAGTCTTATTATGAAACTTATTGACCAAGACCTTATTCTGAACATAGAAAGAAGTGTTCACAGCCTCAGCCCAAAAAGCAATGAGTAGATTTGCATCTGCCAACATGGTTCTAGCTGCTACTATTAGAGTTCTATTCTTTCTTTCAGCTACACCATTCTGCTGTGGAGTTCTAGCTATGCTAAACTCCCTATAGATTCCCTTATTGACACAAAAGGCATCTAGAAGGTTGTTCCTAAACTCACCACTATTATCACTTCTAAGAATTTTAACCTTATTACATGTTTTCTTCTCAATCTGTGTTATGAAGTTAATTAAAGTCTTAGAAGTATCACTCTTTAAAGCCAAAAAGAAAGTCCAAGTAAACCTAAAATAATCATCAGTGACTAAAAAGAAATAGGATTTACCATTAAGGCTTTCTATATTGGTTGGGCCAAATAAGTCCATGTGTAATAGGTGAAGTGGCTTAGGATTGGTATGAACAAGCTTAGACTTAAATGAGGCCTTATGCTGCTTGCCTTTAAGGCATGCAACACAATTATGATCATTGTGGAATAATTTTGAAGGCAATCCTCTTACAAGATCATGTCTCACAAGTCTGTTCATGTTTTTGAAGTTAATGTGCCCTAACCTTCGGTGCCATAGTTACTTTCATCTATTGAGGCCTTAGCATAAAGAAAAGACAAGTTGTTATTCATTCTAATACTATTTAGATTCACATTATAAACATCCTTATGTCTAGGTGTTCTAAATTCTATGAACTTATCAGCAGGATTCTTGAAGTCTTTACTTAAAACTAAGCACTCAGTATTAGTGAAAAGAACCTTATTTTTGTTGTCACATACTTGTGACACACTAAACATATTGTAATCAAGTTCTTTTACCAGGACGACTTCCTCAAACCTTAAGTTGTTGGTGATGAGTGTGCCTTTGCCAGAAATGTTGCTATAACTGCCACTAAAGTACACCTTATCACCATCTTTAATAGGAGTGAAATCAGTAAGGTAATCTTCCTTCCCCGTCATGTGCCTTGAGCATCCACTGTCCCAATATCCAAAATCATTGACCTGCTTGTGAATACCCTGCACATGAAGATAACAAATTAGTTTTCTTTGGGAATCCAAGCCTTTGCAGACTTAGATTCATATGGTTGTTCAACAAGAATTGACTTATTCCTTGTAACAACCCCCTATTCATCCCTTTGTGGCTTAAACACCCAATTTACCCCAATAGGTTTAGTGATGACCTTTATGACAATCCGTCAATTCCAGGTCGATGTTTTAATCTCGACTTTTAAGTATTATATGTTTACTTTAACAAGAATTTTAAATTATCGACTAACCGAGAAGGTTATGGCTAGAAACTTAATGTAAGAATGTCGTTTAGATGAAAACCGATAAGGAATACGTTAGGTGATGACGTATAGTCCCCAACCGGGTCATGAACCCGACCCATGGGTACTACCCACATCCGGCCCATCACTGATGGGTTGGATTAAATGTCATTTAAGCTTATTGGCTTCGAATGAACAGTGGCCGCATAGGTATGTGCGGCCCACGGCCCGGCACGACCGGTACAGGGTTAGACATAATCATAATCTTATTAGGATTGGGATTTACCCCAAAGTAAATATACACTCACCATAATGAAAAGATAACAATCAAGCTAATTATGACACTTATATTTTGCTTGGGGCCGAAGTATCGGTGATAGCCCATTAGGGTTTCACCGCCTATATAAGGAACCCCCAAGGGTTCCACAAAGGTATCACATTCTCTATAAACTCAACCTACATCCGATTATCTAACCCTAAACCGATTACTTACTCTCACGCTGGAGTCTAATCGTGGGATACGTTCCCACGGTAAGCTTAACGCGTGTTGTTTTAGTGTGTAGGATCTCAACAAGACATTTACTTGGTGTAAGAGCCAGAGCCCAACCTACCCGAATTAAGCCTAATTAGGGTCAAGCAAGGATCATCCAACTTTTGTATCAACAAGTTCGTGCCATCCATGGGACCCATACACTAAACTCATTCTCAATCTCAATCTCTCCCATTGACGAAGGGACACTTTTAGGGAAACCCAAGGAACACGAATCCTGGGAATCGGAAGTCCACAGGTGATGGGATAATCACCTCTTCTCAACCTCAGGGTGGCCAATTAGGAGGGCCAAATAACCGAAACATGTTTCAGTCTCTTGGTGGGGCAGGCACGTCCGATAATACCCCACCACCAACCATCACTTTAGATAATCCCGATCCGGGAGCTGCACCAAAGGCCCCTACTAAGGAGCCACAAAGGCCACCAGTGGTTGAGGCAGAATTAGAGTTGGTTCACTCGACGACGAGGACCTCGAGCATGTAGTCACGCAAAATTTCGACAGAATCATGCCAGACATCTCGGCAAGATTGATTCTGGGACAGAATCTCCAGTCTAGACTTAACTTCAGAAGCTCCGCGCACGGTACTCCCCCTCATGCTAGGAAGAGGGGAAGGAAGACGCGAGCTAATGAACAACCTTCCTTCGAGGAAACCCCTCGACCACGGAATGTGTTCGAGCGTATAGGGGATCACATCATGCAGGAATTGCAAGAAGCTCATGAGGAGGGGGATAGGTCCGACGGCTCCACTGAACGCCAGTTGTTGGAAACTCCCTTGGATAATCGCCGCACAAGCGTGTGGCGTAGGATAAACTCTGGTGGGAGGGAATCTCCTTCTCACATGAGTGCCCATCATAGAGGTGGGGCACCACCCCCACCTAACGACACTTTGGGGTCTGATTCTGATGACCATCCCCCTGGACGTCGCCGGCCTAGATATTCCCCACAACCGCCATCGGACGATGAAGGATGCTACGGTGATCCCTACTATCGTGATGAAGAGGTGGAAGATCTCTCCCTTCCTTGGTGTGACGACAGGGAAGACTCCTTCACTCTTCGCATACAAAACTACTCCAAGGAAAAGAAGCGTCGTATGCTGGCGTGCGTCAAAACCTATGATGGATCTGGTGATCCGGATGATCTCCTAAAAGTGTTTGATACACAGGCTAAAATTGAACGATGGCCGATGCCTATATGGTGCCAGATGTTTAATTCAACCCTGCATGGTAATGCCCGCGATTGGTTTGAAAAGCTCCCTCACCGGAGCATTGATAGCTTTGGCGAAAGAAGTATAATAGGGATCCGGTCTCATTGGAAACTGTCAAGTAGAGGCCCGAAGAGTCTATAGAAGACTTCACAGAGCGTTTCAATGACGAGTGCACGCGTACAAAAGCGTGTCCAGAAGTTCTCAAAATTTCGGATTACATGCACGCCATAACTGATAAGGAGCTAATCAGGCGCCTTAATGATAAATGCCCGGAGAAGTTTGACGAACTCATGGAAAGGGTTCAGAATTTTGTGGAGGGGAAACCACGGTCGCTGCGGCTTACCCTACAAAAGGGAACCACGGCTACCGATCAAGTGATCAGCCTAGAAGGCAATCAGGTAGCCAAAGTAACTCCGGCAATGTGAGGAGTTTGGATTTCAAAAACCAGTCAAAAGGAGTGCGGCCGGATGACAAATTCACCCCTCTAAAGATGACTTATCGGGATATTTTGCTAACAGAAGAGCAAATTTCCCAAGACCTCCTCTGATGACAACTCTAGTTGATCGCCGTCAAGGAAAATGCTTCTGCGAGTTCCATAATGACAAGGGTCACAACACGAGGAGTGCATTCAGCTCAAGAAGCACATAGATTCGCTGATTAAATCAGGAAAACTCAAACACCTAGTTTTGGATTGGAAGGATGGGAAGGATAACAAAAAGTATGACAAGAAAGACTCCCAAAAGGACAAGCCTTCAACCATATATATGATCCAATCATGGCAGCTCCACACAAAGCAGAAAGTTAGTCAAAAATTTTCACGCGGCAGAGAGATCTCGTTCCCTCCTATCACGATGAGCAACGTGGTCGATACACCTCTCACGATTGAGGTAAGCATTGGAACCCACAACGTTCGTCGTCTGTATGTGGATGGAGGATCATCAGCGGAAGTACTCTACGAACATTGCTTCGTACAGCTACGACCAAAGATCAAAAGCCAATTAGTGTCGGCCACGTTGCCGCTCATTGGCTTTAGTGGAGACACTATCTGGCCAATAGGAAAACAGCGTCTACTAGTAACCATTGGAGATAAAGAGCATTCCACCACGACATGGATGAACTTCAGGGTGATACGTTCACATTCTCCGTACAATGGTATTAGTGGAAGACCATGCATCCTAGCCATACGGGCAGTCCCGTCCACGGCACACGACATGCTTACGTTTCCAGTCAAAGGAGGAATTGTCACTATTTAAAATTCAATCACACTGGCATCCGAGTGCCACGCCGTGACAACACCAGTTCAGCCAGTCCCCATAAAGGAAGGATCCCCACCTCCTAATTGGTAGGTGGTAATCCACCCCGACTACCCGGAACAAGAGGTATCCATCGGGGGAACGCTCTCGGAAAAAGGAAAGAAGGCCATGTGCTCTCTCCTAAAGGCAAACCTTGATATATTTGCATTGGAGCCAAAGCATATGACGGGTGTACCACGTTCGATAGAAGAACATAAGCTTCAAATCCGCCTGGGATATCCCCTTGTTAAGCAAAAGAAGCATGGTCAAGCACCTGTAGGATATTGTAGATCTATGTATAACTTAGAGAGAGAAAGAGATAGAAAGATAGATGATTTTACACACACTTTAGAGAGAGAAAGTGATTAACTATGTGTAAAATGAAAATGAAAACCACCACCCTCTCCATCAAAGGAGAGGGTTTATATACCCAAGCCATGAGATGGGCTTGGGCTTACATATGGGCTGTGGCCTTAGTCTTTGTGGACTAGGCTTTGCTAACTTTGTTTAACTTAATAACAAGAACTACGAGCTACTACTTAATCTATTGTTGGAGTGATCGATCCTTTCTAAATATGTAAAAACGTATTTCCAACAATCTCCCCCTAAGGGAGGTCACTCCAAACAAGGGCCTTACCCGAGTTATAATAATAAAGTAAACCTAGCATACTATGCTTGTCTTGAGCTCGTAGTCTTCTTCTTTCTTTTTTTTTCTTTTCTGGTGAACATGCTGATGTGATCTTTGATTCAATCTTTAGCATTAATCCCTTGCCTTGATCTTGTGCATCCTTCACTTGTGATCTTCGCCTCTTCGTGACCTCACGTCCCACATACTTATACCTTTGTAATTCGTGAAAGCTTCAGAGTTTGATACAGCGGAAGACTTGACTTTTAGGCTTTCTAGAATTAAATGAAGTATTAGGTGTATAAAGTATCAGTATGCGGGGACGACTTCTTCTTGGATTCCGCAACGCCACCGTCTTCAAATGCCGCAACATAAGTAGACACGAACAAAATGGGTTTGAACATTTTATTCTAATTCGGTAGCATTTTACCTCCGGTTGGTGAAGACCGTTGGACGATATAAAATATCGTACTTGTGGCAGGTATATTTAATTAAAAATCTCCTTGACAAGATTTCGCGGGTAAACCCGTTCTCTTTACTCGACCGTCCAAAGCTGACTGCGAACGTAAAGAGTGAATCATTTGGATTAAATTATCCGCATGATTGAAGCCTTTAATTCTGATTCCTGGAACAAGTTTGATTCATTAAAGAATCACACCATTGTTGCTTTCCGGTTGTCACGAGCTTGATTCATATTGAATCTTGCAAGTTACCTACCAAGTGTTGTTTGATGTTAACACTAGAAGGATTTCCACTCATCACTGTGAACACTACGGAGTGTCACTCTGAGTGTTCTGGCAAGATCACTAAGATATTGCGTAGAGGCCTGGAACGTGTTTAAATTCAGTTAAGAATTAAACCACTTTTGCTTTCCAGTTATCACAAGCTTGATTCATAAAGAATCGCACAAGTCACCTGCCATGAGCTTTTGAATGTTCGCTCAAGAAGGATTTCCATATTCATTGTAAATACTTTCGTATTACTCGGATGTTCAGGCAAGATCATGAAGATTTTGCGTAGGACTCTTAAGATCTTTCTTACCTTTTCACAGTGTGTGAAGAAGCAAGGAAACATGGAAGTGTGTCCTAATGAAATATTTGATGATCTAAAATGGCTCTATACTCGATCATGCACTTTGGATTTTAGTGATCGGAGGCTGGAGAGGAGTGCCACCATTTCAATACCAATTTATTCGGAGTGAATAAATCAATAGATAATGCGTTGTCTCCGTGTGATTAAAACAAATACCTTTTGAGAGATATATGAGTTAGCTGGGATGGGTTGTGCATTGCATCACTAGGTCCGTGATGTCTATCTTCAATATCGAGCATCATTAAAATGATCTCAATAGCATATGTGTTGACCCAGTTTCTACCTAAAGTTGTAAGGAGGGCTTCTTTCTTTACACCCTTTATCTTTACAATTCTTTTTCATTCTTCAACCCCTTCAATGCTTACCAATACGTCATAACTAGCACCTTGTTGTGATTGTTCCAGTGCTAACTTAAGTACTTGGTCGGCATTCAGTTACATTCACAATCTTTTCTCCAACTTTACTAAGGACTACTATTTCTAGCTATGGAATGTCCTTGGGAAGATTCCTCCGGTTTTGGAAGAATCATTAGACTTAACCTATCCTACCATCCTTATGACACCACAATCTTCATCGTCGTGAAATAAATGGGTTGTGGGTAAGTATAAATCACCATGAAATCCATTTTTATATCCAAATCCGTTTTGCTCCCCTTAACATATGCCATTTCGATATTCGAAAACATTTCGCGTATGTCGGGATGAGCCGACACATTAAGTCAAACAATTTGTGATAATTTCCCATATTAAATCACATTTTCTCCCCCATATTAAAAATATTAACCAGTCGATGTTTTTAATATCAATTGATTTAATGAAGTTTTAACAAAGGTTTTGGGAAAAAAATGCAAGTCCGTTTTATCTTCATGATACCAAATGTGTGAGATATGATACCAATTTGTAACATGATCACATATTCACCATATTAGAAAAATTGACAAGGTTGGATCTGATTGATGAGAACATCATATGATAAGATCAAATGGTTCTTGTCAGCATATGTTGGTCGCCTCGTCACTTCTGAAGTCATCTCCTGACACCACATGTACGATTGGTACTGTCGTCTTGACACCAATTAGTGAGCTTGGCACTTTCGGCATCGAAGATTCTCAATTCTTGACAATTGCTCCCCCTCAATTGTTGACCCGTGTTCTATCGAAAGAGCTGTAGTCGTCGGTTGAGTAGTCGCATCATCGAGTATGTAGATACCAATTGTAGATAGCTATGGTTGTAGAGATGATAGCTTCATAAAAACAAGACTTCTCTTGTTTTAACAAATAAATGCACTGAAGCGTACATAGATTTGTGTTAGACCAAGTTATAAAGTAAACTTGATCCCTTATAAGGTATTAAAGTAAACCTTGCCCGAGAAAATTAATTCTCTTTGAGAGCCAAAGCTTTCATAAGAAATACTTGACTTTAATATGAAAAACGGGTTGCAGTCCGAAATAACTACAAGCCATATGGGCATGTTTTATGAAATATTTACAACTTTTGTACGAACTCAATTTATGGCGCCGTGTCAATATTAATCGACATTTGTAAGGCCGTAAATATTATCGTACAAAAAGACATGCCTTTGAAAAATAAAGTAAAAATATTTTTGGATTTTTCTAAAATTTTTCAATTTTTATGGTTTTTATATGGTTTTGTATTTTTGTATTTTTCTTTTGTGGATAAAAATATAAACAATATATACGAATGATCACTAAGGATACGGAGAATAGTTTACCACCACTATTCTTTCGCTTCATCTGCCAGTTCCTTAAGAGTCTCAGGCGGGAAAGTTCTCATTCCTAGCTTGTAGGCCAAAAATTCTAGTCGAGCGCGATCTAAAGCCTTTGTGAAAATATCCGCCAATTGATACTCAGATCGGACAAAATAAAGTTTGATCACTCCATTTTCCACATGCTCCTTGATGAAATGGTAGCGAATGTGAATATGCTTCGACCGGGAGAATTGAACATTGTTGCAGCATAAGGCAATTGCACTCTTGTTGTCGCAGTACATCAGAATTTTGTTGAAAACTAGACCATAGTCGGTTAATTGCGATCCCATCCAAAGAATTTGAGCACAGCAACCGGACATAGCTATGTATTCTGCTTCCGTACTAGAGATTGCAGCGCTTTTCTGCCTTTTAGATGCCCAACTGATTAGCCGATCTCCTAGTAAGTGCAAAGTTCCACTCGTGCTACGCCTTGTATCTTGACAACCCTCGTGATCCGCATATGCATATGCCAAAAGTGCAATCGAAGAGTCCTTCGAATACCAAAGTCCCCGATTAATGGTTCCTTTTAGATATCGAAAGATCCGTTTAACAGTAGCTAAGTGTAACTCAGTAGGTCGAGTTTGATACCGAGCACACATACATATAGCAAACTGAAGATCAGGTCTAGTAGTTGTGATATACAGAAGAGTATCGATCATTCCACGATAAAGTGTCGGATCAACGGCAACTCCATGTGTATCTGCATCAAGCTTAGTTCGTTCCACCATTGGAGTATCCACGGGGTCACAAGATTCCATCTTATATTTCTTAAGCGATTCAAGGGCATACTTGGATTGATTGATAAAAATGCCTCTAGGACTCTGAGATATCTGAAGTCCTAAGAAGAATGATACCTTGCCCATCATTGACATCTTAAACTTGGAAGACATGAGTTTCCCAAACTCGTCGGATAAGGTTTGGGTCGATGCTGCAAATATAATATCATCAACATATATTTGTACCATAATCATATCTTTACCTCGTTTCTGAATGAACAGCGTGGGATCCACTTTGCCTTTAGCGAATCCTTACGTAATGAGGAATTGTGAAAGTAGATCATACTATGCGCGTAGAGCTTGCTTCAACCCATAGAGAGCCTTCTTAATCTTGTACCCATGATTAGGATATTTAGGATTCACAAAATCATTCGGATGTTGAACATATACTTCTTCCTTGATTTCACCATTAAGAAATGTCATCTTCACATCCATCTGATAGACGATCATATTCATGTGGGCTGCATAAGCAAGGAATAATCTAATAGCTTCCAAACGGGCAACAGGTGCAAAGGATTCCATAAAGTCGATGCCTAATAATTGCTTGTATCGACGAGCTACTAGTCGAGCTTTGTTCTTCAATATTCCGCCTAACTCATCGAGTTTCACCTTGCAAACCCATTTCAAAGTGAGTAATTGCACTTGATCCGGGCATGAGACAAGTTCCTATACTACAAGATGTATAAATTCATTAAGTTCTTCTTGCATAGCTTCTATCCAACAGAATTGAGTAAAATCTTCTTGCCATGTCTTAGGTTCAACTTCAGTGAGAAAAGCATCAAAATGACAAAACATTGCATTTTCTTGTAACTGACTTCGTGTGGATACCGGACGATTAGGGTCACCAATGATAGAATCTATAGGATGATCCTTTGTTCACTTGTTGTCATGTTCACGAATCCGTGGATTGGAGTAGACCGTATTAGGTGCTTCCTCTGAGGTGGACGACCCGCTTGATTATGATCGGGAATTGGTACACCAAAGAATGGAAGTTCACGCATTTGAGCGAATTCCAAATTGTGATCATCATCATCCTCTTCATCATCAATAGGCATGACATGGGTAGTTGGTTCGGGTGTTGGTTGAGAATTACTTGTTGAAGGTATATCTTGACCAATTGTAGGTGCAGACGTATCTGATTGTGCTTCGGTTGCTGGAGCTACAACTTCGGTAACCGGAGCTATTCCCTCAGGTTCTGGAGCAACAATACTTGGAGGAGTAAAGAATTCATCAAAGAACGGTTGAAACAACGTATCCCATTCATTCCTAGAAGGTGGTGTAAATGATGATGAAGTAGGGTTGTTTGGGACAAAACCAGAACTAATGTTACTGGGTCCCATTTCATGAAGTGCGGGTTCAGAGCTGCTTTGTGTGACAAACGTGGTTTTGAGGTTCGTCACTTAGTTTTATTTTGTGCTAGTTACGCGTCTTTATGTGTTTATGTGCTAATTGGTGTGTATAGATCGTGGTTTGGATATCGTTTTCGGTACGGGGTACCTTGTGAGGGAAACGATGTGTGATGATTTCATGTTCATGAGCTCACATGGTGGTGACTATGAAGTGAGATGGTGTTATTTAGTGGTTTTACGTATACGTATAAGTATTATAGTAAGTTATATTTTTATAGGATTTACGGTTTAGCATTTAGAGGTCTCGGATGAGGTAATTAGTCATATGAATATTTTTCGGGATGGTTTTAAGTCATTTAGGACTTAGTTATAAAGTTTATTTCAAAATTTGAGATTTTTTATAAAAGTGTATATTTTACGTCTTTTACGGTAAACGCGTAAATTTGACTAGTTTTACGGTTTTGAGGTTTTGGAGGTTTTAGGAGTTGTAATAAATTAAGGTAAATTAAGGTAATATTAGTTGTATTATATAAAACTATAAAAAAGAAAATAAAATAAAAAAGGGATAAACGGGTCGGTTTAGGCCTATTGAAATAAAAAAAGGGAAGATTTATGGTAAGTGGGATTTGGGTTGGACAAGGATTATTTTACTATATAAAGAACATCACACATATTATCATACGTATTTTTCTTCCCCTGGAGTTGAAGTCGACGGCCATAGGAGTGTTTTTAGGGTTTCATAGTTTTTTTTTTCATCTTCCATTAATTTAAAGGTAAACCTTCATAACCCTTTTCAATTAACTTGTTTTAATGTTTTCTTTAATCATATTATGATGGATTTAGGTTAGGGTTTAATTTAAAAACAGTATATTAATGTTATATTAATGATATTATGATGATTACATAAATTAGGGCTTGTAATTAGTGGAGTTAGGGGTAATTAATTAGGTTAATTTAATTAAACCCGTTTTTAAAAACTGGGCAGAATTTAGGGTCAATTGTTTTGATCATATAGGGAGTTCTACAAACTCTTATTTTGTGATCCAAGTATCAATGAAAAGGTAATTGAAGTGGCTTTCAAATTCATGAAACGAGAACTAAATTGGAGGTCGGGAAGTGGGTCAAAAACAGGTTACAACAGTCGAAGGTCAAAACAGTTTTGAAATCAGCTTGTTTTCCTTTTATGTTTTGGGTTGTTTGGGGTATTTCGGGTTGTATTGGGACTTTCAAACGAACATGGGAGTTGGTTTATATACTATAGGAAGTATCTGAATTGGGGCTAAGATTGTGGGTTAGGGTAAGACCCCCTAATCATAACAAACTTTTTGTATGTTTAAAATCAGTAAAATCTGGATAGACAAAAGTATATATATATATATATATCTGGGCCTTAACAGTAGCTTTAAGGTTGGGGCAAATGGGAGGTGTTAGCCAACATATGTAAGGGAATAAGTATTCCCTTTACAAAGAGCATATGTATGTGTAGGTGGGCGTTTGACTTATAGTTTGGAGACCTAAAAGTTGGGACTGTTTTGTGTAAAATATGAACGGGATAGTTATCAAACTTAACCAAGTTAAGGACTTGTTAGGGAAGGGTAATGGAGTGTTTAGAGAATATAAATGAGTTATTTATATAGGAGGAGGTTAGATGTCCATCATAGGTTGATGAGCCATTTTAGTGGTTGGTTTATGTTTTGATTATGTATTTTTGGTTTGTTAGCTTTTTGCTAGTGCGAGGTCTTTTGCAGAAGCTCAATCAGGTGAGTTTCATAGTGTTTACTAATGTTTATGACTTCCAGATGGGATGGAAGAGACATTGTTTTTTATTTATAAATTATGCTGTAAATTTTTTGCGTTGGTAATGGACTTGTGTGTGCATACTTATGTGATTAACTGCTAGTTGATTCTTGATTGTTTATGTTTTGACTTGGTACCAAGGGGATGTTGAAAAGGCGGGGCCTTGGGATTTGGTTCATAGGTGTTTGGATGCCTATGGGAGTATGGTGTTTGGTATGGCTGGGAGCCTAGGTTTTGGTTTGATTAGTTAAACCTTGAATGTTAGTTGTTAATGCATGTTAGTATCACATTGTCCATATGTTTTTAACTTTTGGTTGTTACTCACAGCTTATGGTTTGGTTTTGGCGTTAGAGTCTGAACCTATGACTCTCACCAACTTTATGTTGACGTGTTTTAGTGTCTTTTTCAGGTGATACTATGGTTAAGCATGAGAACATAAGTGGCAAGAATTTGGAGAGCGTAGGAAATGCATTTAGAAGGAGATCCCCGTTCCTTCTTAGTTTTTTATTATTATTTAATAAGTGTTACTGTTGGCAACTATATGTTTGTTTTGGTTATGTTATTTGTTTGTCTTGGGTAAGAGGTAGGACTGTTACCTACTTACCTAGACTCCTGCATTGTTGAGATATTTTCATGACTTTTGTGTCACCATTTATGACATTTCTTATTTCATATAGTTATCTTTATAGACACGCCATGTTGTGATGATATCCATATGGCGCGCCCCATATTCCGCCATTGGTGGGGTGTGACACTTTGCTCAAAAGCCATTGCTGTCAGCTCATCAAAATCAACATTCATAGTTTCGAGGATCTTACGAGACTTACGATTGTAGGTTCGGTATGCTTTCTTTGTGGGTGGATAGCCAATGAAAATACCAATATCAGCATTTGGTTGAAGTTTTCCAAAATTTTCACCATCATTATTTGGATAGCAGAGAGAACCAAATACATAAAGATATGATAAATCTGGTACTTTTCCATGTAGAAGCTCATACGGTGTTTTACCATGGCGTTTACGAATTAGTGACCGGTTTTGGGTGAAAACTGCTGTAGATACTGTTTCTGTCCATAAAAAACAATGGAGCCTTTGCGTAAATTAACATCGTTCGAGCAACTTCCATAAGTGTGCAATTTCGCCTTTCAACGACACCGTTTTGTTGTGGAGTGCGAGCAACGGATGTTTCATGAGATATGCCAACTTCTTCATAATAATCACGCAAAATTTGATTCACAAATTCGGTTCCATTATCTGTACGAATGCGTCGGACAGTAGTGTTGAGACGCACTTGAATCATCTTGAGAAATCCGATGATGAATTTAGGTGCCTCATTTTTTGTTGTAAGCAATTTCACCCACGTAAACCGAGAGTAATCATTGACAATGACGAGGATGTACCTTTTACCACTAAGCCTTTCAACACGCATTGGCCCACAAAGATCCATATGCAACAAATAAAGTTTCTCTTGGTTGGTGTCTTCAGTCTTGGGTTTGTATGATTTCTTAGTGCTTTTCCCCATTTTACACGCGGAACACAAATGATCCTTGTGAAATGTACGTTTAGGAAGACCACGAAAAAGTTCGTTTTTTGCCAAATGATTAATAGCGTCAAAGTTAAGATGAGATAACCGTCGATGCCATAACCATGACTTAGTCTTTGATGCTTTGGAGAGAAGACATACGGGAGAAGCAGCCATCATATCTTGTAGAGACAAAGATAATCGTCCTGTTAATGATGTGTATAGATCATAAGTTGATTTGGATTGGAAGAACTAATGGATATATGACAAACCGTCATAGGTCACTTTGCAAGGAAATTCGAATTTTTAAGTAGTTTGGGGTACGGACTAAAGGGAGTTGATGAACATGATTGGATATGAGTATATCCAGCTAACTGGAAAAGGGTGGGCAAGTGAGATATATATACAACCTTAGGAGTTACACTGAGGGCATGAGTGATTGATTTAGAGGGAGTTAGGAAACTCTTTAGCGATGGCTGAGTTTTCATATAATGATAGTTATCATACTAGAAGTTGATAAATGCCATTTGAGGCACTATATGAAAGGATAGGGTGAGTTGTCCCCATTGTGGACTAGAATTGGTAAAAGAGGCTACTAATGTGGTAATGGTGTTTGTGGAAAGGATGAGAGGAACAAGGGATGCTATGTTGAAAAGGAGGAAACCACTAGAGTTTAGTGACAAAGTTATGTAGGAAGTTTCACCCATAGTAACGGGTGGTATGTTTTGGTAAAATGGAAGAGTTGATGTAGAGTTTTGTAGGTCCATTTATGATCTTTTGAAAGATCAGACCAGTAGCTTATGAGCATAGAATTACCTGGGGGAAATGAGTGATATACATGTTATATTTCGTGTATTAAGATTGGTAAATGTTGTTTGAGAATGCATATTTGCATGTACGGTTATTCAGGATTTGTGTTAATAAGGGTTTGTGTTATCAGAGAGTCATTTGTGAGATTTATTGACTGTGAGGTCAAGAGTTTAGCAATGAACTTAAATATTGTTGGTTAGTATATATGGTAAATCGAGACTTGAACTAAAGTTCACATGGAAATAAGAGGAGTTCTTTTAGAACAAGTATCCTCAGATGTTTGCTAATGGTATGTTTGATCCTAAGGAGTAAATCTTGGGACGAGATTTCTATTAGGAGGGAGTGATGTGACAACCGTGGTTTTGAGGTTTGTCACTTAGTTTTATTTTGTGCTAGTTACGTGTCTTTATGTGTTTATGTGCTAATTGGTGTGTATAGATTGTGGTTTGGATATCGTTTCCGGTACGGGGTACCTTGTGAGTGAAACGATGTGTGATGATATCATGTTCATGAGCTCACATGGTGGTGACTATGAAATGAGATGGTGTTATTTAGTGGTTTTACGTATACGTATAAGTATTATAGTAAGTTGTATTTTTATAGGATTTACGGTTTAGCATTTAGAGGTCTCGGATGAGGTAATTAGTCATATGAATATTTTTCGGGATGGTTTTAAGTCATTTAGGACTTAGTTATAAAGTTTATTTCAAAATTTTAGATTTTTTATAAAAGTGTATATTTTACGTCTTTTACGGTAAACGCGTAAATTTGACTAGTTTTACGGTTTTGAGGTTTTGGAGATTTTAGGAGTTGTAATAAATTAACGTAAATTAAGGTAATATTAGTAGTATTATATAAAACAATAAAAAAGAAAAAAAAGGATAAAAGGGTCGGTTTAGACCGATTGAAATAAAAAAAGGGAAGATTTATGGTAAGTCGGATTTGGGTTGGACAAGGATTGTTTTACTATATAAAGAACATCACACATATTATCAAACGTATTTTTCTTCCCCTGGAGTTGAAGTTGACAAACATAGGAGTGTCTTTAGGGTTTCATAATTTTTTTTTCATCTTTCATTAATTTAAAGGTAAACCTTCATAACCCTTTTCAATTAAATTGTTTTAATGTTTTCTTTAATCATCTTATGATGGATTTAGGTTAGGGTTTAATTTAAAAACAGTATATTAATGTTATATTAATGATATTATGATAATTACATAAATTAGGGCTTGTAATTAGTGGGGTTAGGGATAATTAATTAGGTTAATTTAATTAAACCCGTTTTTAAAAACTGGGCAGAATTTATGATCAATTGTTTTTATCATATAGGGAGTTCTACAAACTCTTATTTTGCGATCCAAGTATCCCTGAAAAGGTAATTGAAGTGTCTTTCAAATGCAAGAAACGAGAACTAAATTTAAGGTCGGGAAGTGGGTCAAAAACAGGTTACAACAGTCGAAGGTCAAAACAGTTTTGAAATCAACATGTTTTCTTTTTATGTTTTGGGTTTTTTGGGGTACTTAGGTTGTATTGGGACTTTCAAACGAACATGGGAGTTGGTTTATATACTATAGGAAGTATATGCATTGGGGCTAAGATTGTGGGTTAGGGTAAGACCCCCTAATCATAACAAACTCTTTGTATGTTTAAAATCAGTAAAATCTGGATAGACAGAAGTATATATATATATATATATATATATATATATATATATATATATATATATATATATATATATATATATATATATATATATATATATATATATATATATATATATATATATATATATATATATATATATATATATATATATATATATATATATATATATATATCGGGGCCTTAACAGTAGCTTTAAGGTTGGGGAAAATGGGAGGTGTCA
Source organism: Glebionis coronaria (assembly GCA_025667525.1). Lineage (NCBI taxonomy): Eukaryota > Viridiplantae > Streptophyta > Magnoliopsida > Asterales > Asteraceae > Glebionis > Glebionis coronaria. Next base: position 26,067 of record JANFOE010001508.1, on the reverse strand, counting down.
GGTAACATATGTAAGGGCATAAGTATTCCATTTACAGAGAGCATGGGTATGTTTAGGTGGGCGTTTGACTTATAGTTTGGAGACCTAAAAGTTGGGACTGTTTTGTGTAAAATATGAACGGGATATTTATCAAACTTAACCAAGTTAAGGGCTTGTTAGGGAAGGGTAATGGGGTGTTTAGAGAATATAAATGAGGTATTTATATAGGAGGAGGTTAGATGTCCATCATAGGTTGATGAGCCGTTTTAGTGGTTGGTTCATGTTTTGATTATGTGTTTTTGGTTTGTTAGCTTTTTGCTAGTGCGAGGACTTTTGGAGAAGCTCAATCAGGTGAGTTTCATAGTCCCATGTTTACTAATGTTTATGACTTCCAGATGGGATGGAAGAGACACTGTTTTGTTATTTATAAATTATGCTATGAATGTTTTGCGTTGGTACTGGACTTGTGTGTGCATACTTATGTGATTAACTGCTAGTTGATTCTTGATTATTTATATTTTGACTTGGTACCAAGGGGATGTTGACAAGGTGGGGCCTTGGGATTTGGTTCATAGGTGTTTGGATGCCTATGGGAGTATGGTGTTTAGTATGGCTGGGAGCCTGGGTTTTGGTTTGATTAGTTAAATCTTGAATGTTAGTTGTTAATGCATGTTAGTATCACACTGTCCATATGTTTTTAACTTTTGGTTGTTACTCACAGCTTATGGTTTGGTTTTGGCGTTGGAGTCTAAACCTATGACTCTCACCAACTTTATGTTGACGTGTTTTAGTGTCTCTTTCAGGTGATACTATGGTTAAGCATGAGAACAGAAGTGGCTAGGATTTGGAGAGCGTAGGAAATGTATTTAGAAGGAGTTCCCCGTTCCTTCTTAGTTTTTTTTGATTATTTAATAAGTGTTACTGTTGGCACCTATATGTTTGTTTTGGTTATGTTATTTATTTGTCTTGGGTAAGAGGTAGGACTGTTACCTACTTACCTAGACTCCTGCATTGTTGAGATATTGTCATGCCTTTTGTGTCACCATTTTATGACATTTCTTATTTCATATAGTTATCTCTATAGACACGCCATGTTGTGATGATATCCATATGTCGCGCCCCATATTCCGCCATTAGGGGGTGTGACACTTTGCTCAAAAGCCATTGTTGTCAGCTCATCAAAATCAGCATTCATAGTTTCAAGGATCTTACGAGACTTACGATTGTAGGTTCGGTATGCCTTCTTTGTGGGTGGATAGCCAATGAAAATACCAATATCAGCATTTGGTTGAAGTTTTCCAAAATTTTCACCATCATTATTTGGATAGCAGAGAGAACCAAATACATGAAGATATGATAAATCTGGTACTTTTCCATGTAGAAGCTCATACGGTGTTTTACCATGGCGTTTACGAATTAGTGACCGGTTTTGGGTGAAAACTGCTGTAGATACTGTTTCTGTCCATAAAAAACAATGGAGCCTTTGCGTAAATTAACATCGTTCGAGAAGCTTCTATAAGTGTGCGATTTCGCCTTTCAACGGCACCGTTTTGTTGTGGAGTGCGAGCAACGGATGTTTCATGAGATATGCCAACTTCTTCATAATAATCACGCAAAATTTGATTCACAAATTCGGTTCCATTATCTGTACGAATGCGCCGGACAGTAATGTTGAGATGCACTTGAATCATCTTGAGAAATCTGATGATGAATTTAGGTGCCTCATTTTTTGTTGTAAGCAATTTCACCCACGTAAACCGAGAGTAATCATTGACAATGACGAGGATGTACCTTTTACCACTAAGACTTTCAACACGCATTGGCCCACAAAGATCCATATGCAACAAATAAAGTTTATCTTGGTTGGTGTCTTCAGTCTTGGGTTTGTATGATTTCTTAGTGATTTTCCCCATTTTACACGCGGAACACAAATGATCCTTGTGAAATGTAAGTTTAGGAAGACCACGAAAACGTTCGTTTTTTGCCAAATGATGAATAGCGTCAAAGTTAAGATGAGATAACCGTCGATGCCATAACCATGACTTAGTCTTTGATGCTTTGGAGAGAAGACATACGGGAGAAGCAACCATCATATCTTGTAGAGACAAAGATAACCGTCCTGTTAATGATGTGTATAGATCATAAGTTGATTTGGATTGGAAGAACTAATGGATATGTGACAAACCGTCATAGGTCACTTTGCAAAGAAATTCGAATTTTTAAGTAGTTTGGGGTACGGACTAAAGGGAGTTGATGAACATGATTGGATATGAGTATATCCAGCTAACTGGAAAAGGGTGGGCAAGTGAGATATTTATACAACCTTAGGAGTTACACTGAGGGCATGAGTGATTGATTTTGAGGGAGTTAGGAAACTCTTTAGCGATGGCTGAGTTTTCATATAATGATAGTTATCATACTAGAAGTTGATAAATGCCATTTGAGGCACTATATGAAAGGATAGAGTGAGTTGTCCCCATTGTGGACTAGAATTGGTAAAAGAGGCTACTAATGTGGTAATGGTGTTTTTGGAAAGGATGAGAGCAACAAGGGATGCTATGTTGAAAAGGAGGAAACCACTAGAGTTTAGTGACAAAGTTATGTAGGAAGTTTCACCCATAGTAACGGGTGGTATGTTTTGGTAAAATGGAAGAGTTGATGTAGATTTTTGTAGGTCCATTTATGATCTTTTGAAAGATCGGACCAGTAGCTTATGAGCATAGAATTACCTGGGGGAAATGAGTGGTATACATGTTATATTTTGTGTATTAAGATTGGTAAATGTTGTTTGAGAACGCATATTTGCATGTACGGTTATTCGGGATTTGTGTTAATAAGGGTTTGTGTTATCAAAGAGTCATTTGTGAGATTTATTGACTATGAGGTCAAGAGTTTGGCAATGAACTTAAATATTGTTGGTTAGTATATGTGGTAAATCGAGACTTGAACTAAAGTTCACATGGAAATAAGAGGAGTTCTTTTAGAACAAGTATCCTCAGATGTTTGCTAATGGTATGTTTGATCCTAAGGAGTAAATCTTGGGACGAGATTTCTATTAGGAGGGAGTGATGTGACAACCGTGGTTTTGAGGTTTGTCACCTAGTTTTATTTTGTGCTAGTTACGTGTCTTTATGTGTTTATGTGCTAATTGGTGTGTATAGATTGTGGTTTGGATATCGTTTCCGGTACGGGGTACCTTGTGAGTGAAATGATGTGTGATGATTTCATGTTCATGAGCTTACATGGTGGTGACTATGAAATGAGATGGTGTTATTTAGTGGTTTTACGTATACGTATGTAACACCCCCAAATTTATACAACTCAATACAGCGGAAGACTAGTTGGTGTTACGGGATAGCACATTACTCACATCATAGACAACGCATAAAAATCGCGTCGTTTAATAATAAATCATTTCCATTCATAAATATCAAGTTACATCGGTCCCAAGTCATTACATTTCATACAAAGTTTTACAAAATATTTGAATGGAAAATATAGTTTAAGTGCGGGCCATGAATTCTTGTCGTCTTCCCGAGAATTACCTTCAAGTACCTGAGATAAAACATGTTAAAAGAAAAGGTCAGCGATAACGCCGAGTGAATTCATAGAGTTTAATAAATTCCATCAATATAACTTTGGTATAAATTAGTACCAAAAATCAATTCGTACAAATCATTGTAATAGGCCGTAAAATAGCCAAAATCATTTTATACAAATCTTTGTAATAGGCCATAAAATAGCCAAAATCATTTTATACAAATCCTTATCGAAAATCATAATATAGGCATTTGCCTTAAAAATTATTATACGAGCCAATGTCGTAAAAACATCATACAATACGTCATATGACGTTGTATGAAAACAAAAACCGTTATATGAATATGGTTATGAAAACCAAAACACAAACATAATATCAATAGTATGACCCAGTATTGCTAGTCAGGCAATACATCGTAATTCGGAGCGTCTAGTAGTATTTCGTTAGTTTTGGATTATTATAAGCCGCATGACATTGTTACCTTACTAAACCAACAACGGGTAGCTAACCCGATACCAATTTTGCCCATCTAAAGTAGCGTGTCGTCACAAAGGTCACGCTATGGAAATCTTCTCATACATAAATTCGCTTACCAATCAATGTGGCACGACGGGGATCAACCGTCAAGGCGCGAACTGGGGTGATCGTCCCCAAATAGTACTATTAAATGCATAAGCGTCTACCAACTCCCGGTAGTTCACAATTCATGCTAACGGGACTTTTTGTGACATAACCTAACTTTAATAATCCATTTAATTTCATCTATCGGGTCCTTTAATCATTTATCGGGTCATACAATCGGGTCATTCAATCATTCGGGTCCAAATCAATAAACAAACAATCGGGACAAATGGTGTCCTATTTTATAAAAACTAACATGTTATCTCCCTCGCGGGTTTATAAAACATTTATAAAAACATTTAAAAGAGTGCGAGGCTATGAACTCACGTTGATGTGGGAAGGCGGTTATCGGCAATTCGGACGTACGGTACGTGCTTCAATCACGGAAACCTAGACAAATAATACTCGTCTTAGACTCATGTCCAATGACTTTATAAAAATAACAATTATGTATACATATGATGATTATATATATATGATGATCAAGTGGGTTTACATATTCTCGTTTACTCATTTTAGTGTTATATGTCGATAACTTTTATATTAGTTTACTAGTTTTACCCGGTTACGTGTCTTAAGTACAATAAGCTTATTATAAGTTATTTAACTTATGGTTTTGCACCTTTTTAATCATGTTTATCAGCACCAAATCCCCACATAACATTTTTATCATCATATACATATACAAAAGGAAATAAAATACATGTTTACATAATCAAAATAACAAAAAGATGAGGAGGACAATCTTTATACCACCATGATGATGTAGGTTGATCAAAACATGGATTTTTGATGGAGAAACTTGTGATGCACCAAGACCATCTTCATGACCACCATGCTTCATGAACTCCTTGTGGATAATCAGCCCTACTACTCCATGAAAACTCCTCCTTGGATGTTATAAGCACCACCAATCAAGAGAGCTTCAAGAGGGCTTCAAGATATGTGTATATAACATAAGATTTTATGGTTAAATTTGATCAATGATGGATGTTTTTGGTGAATATGAGACGGAACAAATGGGGAGGATGAGAGAGTTTGAGAGTGATTTTGCATGGTGAAATGGTAGAATGAAGGAGCTAGTGGTTTTTGATGGAAGGTGTAAGCTTCCATGTGAAGCTAAGTTACAAGTGTAACTTAATATGTGTATGTTTGACACCTAAGGGTGTGTTAGCTTAATAGTGCCGGTTTTGAGTGGGGGTGGGACAAGTGTCCCACTTGTCTCATCCCCATTTATTTACGGGTACTCCTCGATTCTAGTTTCCTCGATTTGCGTGCCCTCGGGTCGTTTTACGAAAAACGTTTTTATGAATTATGAATCAACGTCACAAAACGAATCCAATAAAAATTGTTTCATCAAAAACGGAGTTCGAAAACGTAAATACGTAATCCTAAGGTTTCCGGTTTAGTCGTAAAGGACGTTAAAATAAAATCGTAAGTCCTAATCTCTTCTCGTAAATTTGTGAGTTTATGAACTAACACAAATTTAAAACTCCAAAATAATATTCACTGATAAATTTATTTTCTGAAGTGTCGGACTGTCACCAAAGACGGTGTACGTAAACGTAAGCACGTAACGTCGAATCCTTCGGTTTAGACGTAGTCGATGCTACTCCAAGACGTAAATCCAAATTTCTTCCCAAAAATATGTGAGTTCATATTGTATCATTAAAATAATATTTTCAAATAATATTTGGGGGATAAAGTATCAACCATAAATTGACGGATTGTCACAGCATTTACCCCTAAACAGGATCTTTGTCCTCAAAGATCATCTTACCTTACTACTCGCTTCTTATAGAGTTAAAGCCATGTGGGTATTTCCTCCACAATCGGTCTTTTCTCACAAGTGCAATTCGTTACAATACGCGAGTTTCATCAAACATAACTACGGGAATAAGATCAGGCTAAATGTTGACTTACTTTCTCTATCCATGATGTTCACTGGATTCTGATGAATGCAACTTTTCGCCGATCTAAGCTTTACTAAGAACAATCAGATTTTCACTTGATAGATATTCCATCAAGTTCGATTTACGAAACATAATTCACGCAGTTTTTGAAGTCCTAGGGTAGATCCAGCTTATATGCCTTTCAATCCCAACTTTTACATCATCTCAATGGTCCCAAACAACGGGGACTTATATCCCATGATTTGTCAGATCATGAATTCATTTTACCAAGGTTAAAAATTTTGGCATAACTTCGCTACCCATTTGGCACTTCAAGATCTACATTTCATATTCACATAACTTCCTGCCCACTATCGGCAGTTAATAATCAAATCCTAATTTCAACAATCATTTCAGATCTCGCGGGTCGGGTATTTTGCAAGGTTAGGTTTGCCATCATAGGAGACCTTAAACCTAAAAGACATGTCCAACTCACTATGGGTGTATGTCGGATGTCTCCATCTCAACTCTTTCTTACAGATGCTCTAAGATTTAGATCCTAACAAGATTAGATCTCGATCCTAATACGATAGTTATCAAGGATAATCTCTCCAAAGGAAAACGATTATACGGTCTATTACCAAAGGTCAATCATTCAAACATAGAATAGTGCTTATATTACTTTGTATCGTTACTTTACCTCGTCCCTTCGAGTTGGGGTGGTACATAGTACTCTCATCAAGGTTCGTTCTCAATGCCTTCTGAGCAATTTCTAGAAATTCGATGCGAAGCGAGGATCTTGATATATAGATGATCGATACAAGCACACTATGTTTACATAACTCTTTTGCATTTATCATTAACGGGAATGATATTAGCAGATTTGGCCAGTCTGTCGACGATGACCCAAATCGAATCAAATTCAGATGATGACCTTTGCAATAGCTAGACGTTTACTAATGTATGAGGCGATGTCTGCCTTCATAATTTGCCATCAGTACAACTTCTTCAGACAAAGATACTTTTAGTCAATAAATGACATATATATATAATACTTATACTTACAAATTCCAACATAACTATATCTCACAATCCTCCATATTTAGACAATCACTTGTGGTTTTTAAAATATTTAACGCTATCGGCTTCTCAATTCTAATGGTTCACATTAGCCGTGAAACCTTTCAATATTTATATTATCCTTCTTACAAACATCATTTATTTTTATATCGTTCGGCAATTTATTTTGCACCTTCATTATTAAGAAACATGTCCTAACTGGTTCTTTATCTTTTATACATAATGTGTCAGTAATTACGTTCACCTTCCTGATGAAATAAATATCACAACCGTATTTATTCAAAATTCTTTCTTTATATCTTCTATGTTTTAGTTTCGTCTTTACTATTATTTTTATCCGTTTTACTCAATCCGTCGTCTAAAGTGTCGATAATTATTATAATTAATTAAATAATTATTAGTTAATTTTTATGAAGCGTAACCGTAAAAGTTTTAAATTTCTTAGTTCGACCAATTATATAAAATGTTCAAAAATAAATTTGAGTTTAATTAATAAGATTTTCGTTGATTTATCGAAAATAATTAATAAGATTCGTAAATGTTCGAAAAACCTTTGTTTATACTTTGGTCAAAGTTTTCTTAGTTGAAAAGCAAAAATTGTCGTTTCAATTTTTAAGTCATGGTTTAAATGGTTTTACTCAATCCTTCTTAAGTTATCTTGAGGTATACACAAACATTTACCCCTAAACAGAAGTTTAGTTAAATGGTTTGTGTATAAGGGAATAATCCCTTTAAAAATCCTTTGTTAAAACATTTGTCAAAACATATTTCCATTTCTTTTTGGTAAAATCCAAAGTCTTAAAAGGGCTTCTTAATTTTTGAAGAGTCTATATGCATACATCTTACCATTATTAATCCAACAGTCATTTTATGTAAAGGATTAAGTTTTTAATCCCTAAGCGTTAATGGTTCTAATCTTTGAAAAGTCAATATAGCTTCCATTATCTATTAATCACACAGTTAAATCATATAAAGGATTAAGTCCTTAATAATATGTTAGATATTTAAGGAACATGTTTTCATTGTTCGGCCAATTCAGGGCAATCTATAAATAATTATTAACTCATTCTTATTCTTATAAACAAACAAATGATCGTTAATGATCACAAGCATGAATTTATCAAATTAAAGCCTACACACGTGATTCACCAAATTTATGAATGCTACATGTGTATTAGTCAATCCAAATGTCACCACGTGAAACTCATAATGTTCATTACAAGTACCGGATGTAGTGATTGGAATACATAATCTTTTCCGCAGATGCGAAGTTGATGATAACCATGCTATGGATCAAATTGCTAGAACCTTGTAAATGATCGAACAAATCTTCCATTTCGAGTTATGGATATCGTTTTCGATTGTCAATTTACTCAGTTTATTATAATCTATAAATATAAGGAAAGATAACACCATAGCTCTTCATGATGACAGGCTTGGTATAATAAAATCTTTCTCCGACTACTGTCTCAGTTGTATGGTAATTCCTTAAATTCAGATGGTGCTGACGTACAGTGCACAAGCCACAACTGCAGCACCGGGAATATAATCAATACCAGTTTCAACTTGCCTTAATGGCAAAGGTCTAGGAAATTTACCAACAAATACCTCCTAAAGTTTCAGATAAGATAAACATCTTTTAATAAATTCATATTAGGTTCTTCTAGATTACAATATATATAACTAGTTCACAACCATTCACGGTAGAATCTCAAGTCTAAGTGCAGGATATGGTCATCCACCAAGAATTATTTAGATCATTTTTGATAATCAACATCTTATCATTTAGGGGAATTCTATTCGAGTTCCCATCAATTAAGACAATGTCCTCATGTCATAATCAATCAATCCATTCTACTGGAACTATCAACTTTACAGTTTTATTGTCGTCGATAAGATGTGAACTTCTCAAAAGACTAATAATAACTCGTAATTCTTTACAAATTCAAGGATATCTGGAGACACAACTACTATTAAAAGAGTAAGGTCAACGCATAATCTATGCGAGAGAATTTCAAATCAGATACAGACGAAAACATTTAACGAATATGAATATATCCCATGTTTTCATAATTTGAGTACGCATTCGAAAGCTCCTCGGATCGTTACCCAGGTCATTCAAATGAAATCAAATCATAAGAAATGATAGGAACGTCGATACATCCAGTTGGGTATCAACACTCGGTAATCAGATACTTTTCCTAAGAATCTCACTACAGGAGAATTGGACAAGAAAGAATTGTCAATTGTCAAATAAGACAATTTCCACAGATGAGTAAATTCGAATCAAAAGAATGGATGCTACAGGCACATATGTAGGTGTCCCTACTAATATGTCCCTATTTTTTACTTCTTGCAGATCTCGTAAAATTTATTCTTTCACAATTTTCAAAGAAAATGTAGTGTTTATTAATCAGTTTTATGGTGACTACTAATCAGCCTTGCATGGTCCATTCCAAATTGTATGTAGGCGCGCAACTATAAACAATTTCAAGATTAACGATGCAATACTCAGTTCGTCAAAAATTTTATCATCATGTTTATAATAAAAACATCTTCATGCTTAATTCTTAAATAAGAATCAAAAATAAATTTACAAAGATTTTCTTTATTATGAAAACAATTAAGTTTTCCAAGATACTTTATAAACAACCTCATTTCGATAACAATCACTTATAAATCTTACTTTGAATAATCCTTATAGTAATGAAAATTCAATTTTTCTCAATGGATACGGTTTTATCTTATAAAAACAACGAGTGATCTGCAGAAGAGTGATGAAAGCTTGTTCACCAAGAACTAACTACGATATGATAGGAAATGAACTTTAGCCAAATAATCATGAGGTTCATGACCTCGATGGCACTCATGAAGAATGATTCACAACGTAACTCAATTCGAGATGAGTACTCGTTCAATGGTTACATCACTAATGCGATCATTAGGATAAAGCAATAAAAGATAGATAACATCGATACATGTAGGATTTAGCAATCAAATGTAGTCTTTTCATTAATCACAAACAAGCCAAAATTGTACCGTAACACATTACGTGTCACTATGTCATACAATTCTCAGAACTCATCCTACCAACTGATATCTCAGTTAAGTTAGGGATTTTTAAAAGATACCACAATGAATACTAACCTACAAGACTCATGAGGTGTTCCACATGTCCCCGAAAGATCCATCGGTCCCAATTTAGAAGAAGATTTCTTCAATTTAGTTCTTGGACACTGGGCATCCTCGTTAATGGACAATGGCTTAGGAACAGCCCTTAACACGAATCAACAATCAATTAAATCCTTATAATTCAATCACAGAACTTAACGACTTCCTCTTAACAATCTCATATTCCATACGTGTTAAATTTTACTTTATTCAAGTCTCAACAAATTTTATACTCAATTCGATATCCTACCTCATTTACCAATACTTACAACCTTATTCTTCGGCCTTGTAAAGGCAATACAATCTCAATATGAATCAACACTTAATTTCCAATCCTATTAGCTCTTACAACAACAATTATCAAATGAGTCACTAGTATGAAATGACTCGATCATTCAACTAGACTTCTCGGAAAGGTATTAGTGGCATGAGGCTTTTGGGTAATGGTTCTAATAACAGCCTCAAGTGCAACATTCACCCTTTCGATTTCAATTTAAGAATTGGATGACAGCGAATTAGATGACATCTTTCTAGGTGGTAATGTTTTGTCAAACTCCACTCTATAAAGAAAGATCGTCATGACATCGATATCGGATTTAATCTCGCCAATTCTTTTTCAATATCACAATCAACTAATATCTATACTTCTACGAATATCAACCATTTGTTGGGATCACAAATATCCACAACTTGGTTTAGATCTAGGATAGCTAGAATTCCTATGAGAATAGCTTCGATTAATTTACTAGAGGATTTAGGGTTTCTTGTGACAATCGACGTCGTATAAATACCTCGTATAAAAATCAAAATAATCATCAAACAATCATGTAGTAATATTACATCATATATATATATAATCCAAGTTATATATATATTAAAATAACACTTCTCAGTCTGGCCTTGTTGGTAACTCGGGAATTCTTCGGCACCGTTATAGTCAAAAGATTTTTAGACATTTTTAGAAAAATGTTTATAGTTAAAAGATTTTGAAAAGTTTTATTCAAAACCTTCGTTTTAAAAATCTTTCGTTCTCTATAACGAGAGCTCTGATACCAAACTGTAACACCCCCAAATTTATACAACTCAATACAGCGGAAGACTAGTTGGTGTTACGGGATAGAACATTACTCACATCATAGACAACACATAAAAATCGCGTCGTTTAATAATAAATCATTTCCATTCATAAATATCAAGTTACATCGGTCCCAAGTCATTACATTTCATACAAAGTTTTAAAAAATATTTGAATGGAAAATATAGTTTAAGTGCGGGCCATGAATTCTTGTCGTCTTCCCGAGAATTACCTTCAAGTACCTGAGATAAAACATGTTAAAAGAAAAGGTCAGCGATAACGCCGAGTGAATTCATAGAGTTTAATAAATTCCATCAATATAACTTTGGTATAAATTAGTACCAAAAATCAATTCGTATAAATCATTGTAATAGGCCGTAAAATAGCCAAAATCATTTTATACAAATCTTTGTAATAGGCCATAAAATAGCCAAAATTGTTTTATACAAATCCTTATCGAAAATCATAATATAGGCATTTGCCTTAAAAATTATTATACGAGCCAATGTCGTAAAAACATCATACAATACGTCATATGACGTTGTATGAAAACAAAAACCGTTATATGAATATGAAAACCAAAACACAAACATAATATCAATAGTATGACCCAGTATTGCTAGTCAGGCAATACATCATAATTCGGAGCGTCTAGTAGTATTTCGTTAGTTTTGGATTATTATAAGCCGCATGACATTGTTACCTTACTAAACCAACAACGGGTAGCTAACCCGATACCAATTTTGCCCATCTAAAGTAGCGTGTCGTCACAAAGGTCACGCTATGGAAATCTTCTCATACATAAATTCGCTTACCAATCAATGTGGCACGACGGGGATCAACCGTCAAGGCGCGAACTGGGGTGATCGTCCCCAAATAGTACTATTAAATGCATAAGCGTCTACCAACTCCCGGTAGTTCACAATTCATGCTAATGGGACTTTTAGTGACATAACCTAACTTTAATAATCCATTTAATTTCATCTATCGGGTCGTTTAATCATTTATCAGGTCATACAATCGGGTCATTCAATCATTCGGGTCCAAATCAATAAACAAACAATCGGGACAAATGGTGTCCTATTTTATAAAAACTAACATGTTATCTCCCTCGCGGGTTTATAAAACATTTATAAAATCATTTAAAAGAGTACGAGGCTATGAACTCACGTTAATGTGGGAATGCGGGTTATCGGCAATTCGGACGTACGGTACGTGCTTCAATCACGGAAACCTAGACAAATAATACTCGTCTTAGACTCATGTCCAATGACTTTATAAAAATAACAATTATGTATACATATTATGATTATATATATATATATGATGATCAAGTGGGTTTACATATTCTCGTTTACTCATTTTAGTGTTATATGTCGATAACTGTTATATTAGTTTACTAGTTTTACCCGTTTACGTGTCTTAAGTCCAATAAGCTTATTATAAGTTATTTAACTTATTCTAATCCATTTTGTACTTATATTATCAGTACTTAAACTTTACAAGTTGGGCCTAAATGGGTTAAGCCCAATAAGTTCTTGTTACAAGTTTTTATCTTATTTAGTCCAATTATTAGTCCAATATGCTTAATTAGCTCGTAAGTGTCCGTATTTCTTATAGTTCGGGTTTTATCGTTTTTTACTTGTTATACATGTCTATATATCAGTATATAAGTTTTATAAAGTTTTCATTAGACGGATCCAACCATCTAAGTTTTATTTAACAAAAACGTTAATTTTTACGGTATTAGCCGAAAAAGTCGTAAAAACAATGTTTATAGTTTTATAACTTATAAGAATTATTTCACTACCATTTATATAAGTTATTCATTCATTTACCCTTTTACATATTTATATAAATAAGTTTTATAAGCTAGTGGGTTTTCATTTATATTTTATACTATTAAATTTTGAGTGCTTATATAATAGAATTATTCTTTAATTTCCAAAAATCTGATTTTTATCTTCACTTTCACCAAAACTGCCATATCTTGAGTTCTATATGGAGATAGAAGCTCAGATTTTTATCACATAAACTATATGATATGTGCTACATTTAACTCTTCTATAGCTACTGTTGAATCATCTTCGAAATATTTTCTAAAAATCGTCCAAAACAGTGAACTCAGATTTATACCTTAAACTTGTTTTGATCATATCTCACTCATTACTTTGATTCCATTGTATGGCCAACTCTCACATGTGTACAAGACATATAGCTTACTGTAAATGGATTCTACTTCATCATTTTATCAGTCCATGACCTGTTTCTTTACTGTTTTATACAGCCAACAAATTTAACCAAGATTTTAACCTTGTTTCTTATGGTTTTGCACCTTTTTAATCATGTTTATCAACACCAAATCCCCACATAACATTTTTATCATCATATACATATACAAAAGGAAATAAAATACATGTTTACATAATCAAAATAACAAAAAGATGAGGAGGACAATCTTTATACCACCATGATAATGTAGGTTGATCAAAACATGGATTTTTGATGAAGAAACTTGTGATGCACCAAGACCATCTTCATGACCACCATGCTTCATGAACTCCTTGTGGAAAATCAGCCCTACTACTCCATGAAAACTCCTCCTTGGATGTTATAAGCACCACCAATCAAGAGAGCTTCAAGAGGGCTTCAAGATATGTGTATATAACATAAGATTTTGTGGTTAAATTTGATCAATGATGGATGTTTTTGGTGAATATGGGACGACACAAATGGGCAGGATGAGAGAGTTTGAGAGTGGTTTTGCATGGTGAAATGGTAGAATGAAGGAGCTAGTGGTTTTTGATGGAAGGTGTAAGCTTCCATGTGAAGCTAAGTTACAAGTGTAACTTAGTATGTGTATGTTTGACACCTAAGGGTGTGTTAGCTTAATAGTGCCGGTTTTGAGTGGGGGTAGGACAAGTGTCCCACTTGTCTCATCCCCATTTATTTACGGGTACTCCTCGATTCTAGTTTCCTCGATTTGCGTGCCCTCGGGTCGTTTTACGAAAAACGTTTTTATGAATTATGAATCAACGTCACAAAACGAATCCAATAAAAATTGTTTCATCAAAAACAGAGTTCGAAAACGTAAATACGTAATCCTAAGGTTTCCGGTTTAGTCGTAAAGGACGTTAAAATAAAATCGTAAGTCCTAATCTCTTCTCGTAAATTTGTGAGTTTATGAACTAACACAAATTTAAAACTCCAAAATAAAATTCACGGATAAATTTATTTTCTGAAGTGTCGGACTGTCACCAAAGACGGTGTACGTAAACGTAAGCACGTAACGTCGAATCCTCCGGTTTAGACGTAGTCGATGCTACTCCAAGACGTAAATCCAAATTTCTTCCCAAAAATATGTGAGTTCATATTGTATCATTAAAATAATATTTTCAAATAATATTTGGGGGATAAAGTATCAACCATAAATTGACGGATTGTCACAACGTATAAGTATTATAGTAAGTTGTATTTTTATAGGATTTACGGTTTAGCATTTAGAGGTCTCGGATGAGGTAATTAGTCATATGAATATTTTTCGGGATGGTTTTAAGTCATTTAGGACTTAGTTATAAAGTTTATTTCAAAATTAGAGATTTTTTATAAAAGTGTATATTTTACGTCTTTTACGGTAAACGCGTAAATTTGACTAGTTTTACGGTTTTGAGGTTTTGGAGATTTTAGGAGTTGTAATAAATTAAGGTAAATTAAGATAATATTAGTAGTATTATATTAAACAATAAAAAAGAATAAAAGGGATAAAGGGGTCGGTTTAGACCGATTGAAATAAAAAAAGGGAAGATTTATGGTAAGTGGGATTTGGGTTGGACAAGGATTGTTTTACTATATAAAGAACATCACACATATTATCAAACGTATTTTTCTTCCCCTGGAGTTGAAGTCGACGGCCATAGGAGTGTTTTTAGGGTTTCATAGTTTTTTTTTCATCTTCCATTAATTTAAAGGTAAACCTTCATAACCCTTTTCAATTAAATTGTTTTAATGTTTTCTTTAATCATCTTATGATGGATTTAGGTTAGGGTTTAATTTAAAAACAGTATATTAATGTTATATTAATGATATTATGATGATTACATAAATTAGGGCTTGTAATTAGTGGGGTTAGGGATAATTAATTAGGTTAATTTAATTAAACCCATTTTTAAAAACTGGGCAGAATTTAGGATCAATTGTTTTTATCATATAGGGAGTTCTAAAAACTCTTATTTTGCGACCCAAGTATCCCTGAAAAGGTAATTGAAGTGTCTTTCAAATGCAAGAAACGAGAACTAAATTTAAGGTCGGGAAGTGGGTCAAAAACAGGTTACAACAGTCGAAGGTCAAAACAGTTTTGAAATCAGCATGTTTTCTTTTTATGTTTTGGGTTGTTTGGGGTACTTAGGTTGTATTGGGACTTTCAAACGAACATGGGAGTTGGTTTATATACTATAGGAAGTATCTGCATTGGGGCTAAGATTGTGGGTTAGGGTAAGACCCCCTAATCATAACAAACTCTTTGTATGTTTAAAATCAGTAAAATCTGGATAGACAAAAGTATATATATATATATATATATATATATATATATATATATATATATATATATATATATATATATATATATATATATATATATATATATATATATATATATATATATATATATATATATATATATATATATAGAGGAGCTTTATTGTCAGAACCAATTTTAATGTCAGAACTGTCAGAACCATAATAGACCAATCAGAATTTAGTAATATTAAAAGATTTATTTTAAATCATAAGGGCATAATAGTAAAACATACTTTTGCTCTTATTTTGATTTTTTATTAAAAAAAATTATTTTTAAATCTCTTATTTTTTAAAATTAAATCTTGTTTTATTTTTGGTATTTTTTTACGTTTTTTAGCATACATTAATTTAAGAAAAAATAAGTATATGTATGTTTTTCAATAAAACATGTATGTTTTTTGATAAAAACATGTATGTTTTTCGATAAAACATGTATGTTTTTCGATAAAACATGTAGGTTTTTCGATAAAACATGTAGGTTTTTCGATAAAACATGTATGTTTTTCTATAAAACATGTATATTTTAGAATTTTATTGTGTTTTGCTTAAGATGATAATCATGTCTATTATGTAGCAAACATGTCTTTAAAATTCAAAATATACAGAATTTGATATCAATTGAAATCAACTAAAATACAAATTTCTAAAAAGCGAAAAATAAATGAATCTAATTATCCGACGCCTTCCATGAACATATATGCATGCTTCAAAAAACATATATCTATTTATCGTTTTCCATTAAAATCTTCAAAACATACATGAACGCCTTTCAAGAACATATATACACCTGTTCAAATAAAATCTATGTACTTCTGTTTTTCATCATAATCTTTGAAACTGCTATAACAAAAGATGTCCACCTGTGTACATGAAATAATAACACAATTATTACAACTTAACAAGATAGTACAACTACTTACAAATATATTTCAAACAACTTATTAACTAATTATTTTCGAAAAATAGTAAATGCATGTATTATTACAAAAAACATGTATGCTTTACAAAAACATGTATGTATTAAGTAAAAAGAACATACATGTATTATTGAAAAGCATACATGTTTTTTTATCATAAACAACCCGCAAACATAAGCAATCTAAACGTACATGTCTAATTCAATATAAAAACATATGTGTTCAATTTGGAACATACATATTTTATGTCCAATTAAAAACATACATGTCCGATTAACAAATGATTGAACTAATTAGATCAAAATATGTAAAAATAACATAACAGAAGATTGCAAATAACTAGGTACTCGACAACAAAGAAGCCGTATTTGAATCGAGTAGATGAACTTTTCATCTGTTAAAAAAAATGAACTTTTCATCTATAATTTATTTGAAATCCATACGATCTTTTTTTTTAAATGTAACAAACCATACTATCTAATTGGAATAAAATTTAAAATTTAACATGATAATAAAAAATAAAATAAAAATTAAAAACACAAATCCAACCACTTATAAGAAAGTTATTCGATCAGCTGATCTAAAAAAATCAAGATCTTGTTTTAAAAAAAAGTCAACTTATTCAAAAGAAAAGATCGATTTGTAAGCCGATCTAACCAATCGTTGAAAAGAATTTACCTCCCTATAATTTTGTAATAGTACGAATCTTAAACTAATCAAATTGAACAATTAGATATGCCTTTTTTTGCAATTCATAAACTAGGATTTTAGTAACATAAATAAATTGCTCCAACTAATAAACCATATTATCTTTAAATACTAAAAACCATATTTCAAAATCGTCAAAACAAGATTTAGAAAAAAATTTAGTATTTTAGTAAAATATTTGATTTCTTGTATCCATGGATAAAAGTTACGAGACTACAAAAGCATTCAAAACAAGGCTATTATTTTAATCTAAATTAGTAATTAAGAATACCTTGTTATTGAATAGCGATTAGCGATCATGGCGGCTGGATTTTTTTGATTAAGTGGTTAGGGTTTTCTTGTGAGAGAAACACTTTTTTGCTTTTGGTTACAGATCGTGAATTAGAAATGAGTAAATGTAGGAGTGTTTAATGAAAAAATAAAATTCCTACTTTGCCCTTGGTATAAATTCTGCATTCATATTAAATCTATATGTATTTTCAAAAATGCCATTAGGCATTAATATGTAGTACTTTATGTATCATCAAGAGTAAAAATGATGGTTCTGATAGTTCTGACATTAAAAATGGTTCTGAAAAGAAAGTTACACTATATATATATATATATATATATATATATATATATATATATATATATATATATATATATATATATATATATATATATATATATATATATATATATATATATATATATATATATATATATATATCTTTACATTATATATAATAGGAGGGAAATGCCACATAAGCATGTTTTAATCCACGTCATCACTTTCTTTAATTAATTTTATTAGCAACCTAAGTACCAAAATCCGATCAATTTATGAAAAAATATCTCTTTTGCGAGATTCGAACTTGGGTCGCTGCACTCACGACTAGGAACCTTAACCAATGGGCTATACCGATAATTGCAATATTGTTTTGCCAAACTTGATTCATATACGCATTAAAACAGTATCAGCCCAAATTTATTCTTTTTTCTGAACAAAAGCCCATATTTATTCGTTATCTATTCTTTTCCCCAAAACCCTAAATATCATTTGTTCGTTATCTTGAGAATTGCATGGCGGCTTTTCTCTGCCTTCTGCACACCGCTGAAAATCCAAGGTATAATCGATTTTATTTTTTTATTAATTTTGCGATAATTAATACTAATTAATATTTGTTGTATTTTTTAGTTAACTCACACCTGGACGTGTATATGACATTTTGAGGATGCAGTCATTGTGGTTCGACTATATCAAGATGCTTGTGCTGGATGAGGTTGGTGAGTTTATTGATGCTAAATAGAAAGCTGGAATTGTTTGATTTGATTCACACAATCATTCTTTTAGAGGATGCAGATGAATAGAAAGCTGCAATTGTATAACAAAACTTTATTTATGAATAGCCTATTGATTATGCAAGGTAAATCCAATTTTCAATTATTTATGTTCTTGTGGATTAGGTAGATTGATTTATGATTTCAATTGGAGCAGACAAAGAGTGCAGCCATGGCAAGGAATCCAAGTGTAAGTATCAAATGATGTGAAATTATGTGGGTGATTCCTTGACAGAAAGACCCATTACCCACAAACAAATGGCTCAGTCCTAGGTGGGTTTAGGTACATGACGTTATAGTCATTGTGGTTCGACTATATCAAGATGCTTGTGCTGGATGAGGTTGGTGAGTTTATTGATGCTAAATAGAAAGCTGCAATTGTTTGATTGGATTCACACAATCATTCTTTTAGAGGATGCAGATGAATAGAAAGCTGCAATTGTTTAACAAAACTTTATTTATGAACAGCCTATTGATTATGCAAGGTAAATCCAATTTTCAATTATTTATGTTCTGGTGGATTAGGTAGATTGATTTATGATTTCAATTGGAGCAGACAAAGAGTGCAGCCATGGCAAGGAATCCAAGTGTAAGTATCAAATGATGTGAAATTATATGGGTGATTCCTTGACAGAAAGACCCATTACCCACAAACAAATGGCTCAGTCCTAGGTGGGTTTAGGTACATGACGTTATTCGCACCTTTACCTTGGAGTGCAAATTTTTCCAGGTTACATCATGTATATGTGTTTACTTTTCTTGCTAAATTGTAGTAAAATATGTATATATTCTTTTGTCATATATATATAGATTTAGCTATTGAGAATTGCTTCAATTGTGTTTTAGGTTCTGAATTCCGATGTTGGACTAGCCCAAACCACCCCATGCTACAAAATAATGAAAGCATTGAGGTACAAGTACAATGGTCCCGGTGCTCTTTTTACTGGTATTAGCTTTTGTAAACTTAAAGTAAGTGCTCCATGACCTGCTTAATGTTCATTCTTTTTTGCTTGCACACTGTTGATGGAATAAATATTTAATATATATTTATGTAGGCTGAATACGGGTGAATCTACAAATTATGTCTTCTTTTTGTCTGCTCGTGTGTAGTTTTCAGCATTAGATGATAGTCTTGACGATGAGATTGTTATGAAGATTCATTATAGTATATTGTATATATTGTGAGGTTTTATTTATTACTAAAAACATTCAAAACAAAACCATATAATATATAATATATATTGTGAGGTTATTGGGTTATTTAACTACTAAAAAGACAGTATAGCATGATATATTTCATTTTCGTTAGTTTACTTTTTGGAAAATAGGTATGGTAGCTATTCTTCACATATGTTATAGCTATTATTTAAGAATCAGTATATACCTTTTTTCTTTAACTGATTTGTAAGATTAGTTGTCCTTAGGTAAAAAAGATAGGAGTATATTACAGTCGTTGATCTTATATGCTTTTAACTAGATTATCTAATACTATTTCTTAATATAAAAGACCCACTTGAAAACCATAATGCCAAAGTCCTCCGTAATACAAGGTTAAGGTCGTTTTATCACATTGTAGATGTAATAAAATAGTATATGCTGGAATAAAACATTATCACTAATTCCTTCACAATAATCAGTTTAATGTTCTTATGAAAGTGTTTAAGAATAGTCTATGATGGAACCAAAGAATAAGTTTGTTATAAGCAGACCAACAGGAAGAAAACGTTGCTTTGTACGTTCGGTTCAAGATCTACTTGAGGTTGTACCAAACTGATTTGGCATACTGGAACAACTTCGTATCAACAAGCAAACCTTGGTACCATTATGAAGTCGCATCATTTTTCTCTCTTAACTTTCCATGCCTATCATGTGAACATAAATAAACCAAGCATCCAAAACAACATCATAATCCACTATCGACATTGTTATTTTGTGTGCTCTTATTCTTATGGATGTGAAATTAGTATTTTTATGTGCATGTAATGAATTTTAATGACAAGCCCGTCTTAATGTTACATGACTGAATGACGGGATTAAATTATTTACATAAGGAAAGTTGTAATTAAGTTCTCTACAAGGCATGCAAACATGATGCCTCAATTGCATAAGTCACTTGCATATCATGGTACATTAAATTAAAGGACATCCGGGTTGTATACGCTCGATAACACTTTGTTTTAAAAATGACTCACCTGGTTATAGTTGTATATGGACTTATATAGGTTGCAACTTGCAAGAATCTGCATATAAAGTCTGAAAAAGCTGTTTTCATAGTAGTTATGATGGAGTCAAATAATCAATTTTATACTAGCTCCAGCCTTCACCCCAGTTTATTTATTATGAACTTCCTTCTTACACAATATGATCAGTTCTGCTAATCAGTTGGTTAGGGGAATTTTTTTTGGTGTTTCATCTTGGTAACCACATGTATAACCTCTAGAACATGGAAAATACTTACGTGGGTAGTGGGTGTGTAAACATGAAGAAAGGACAACATGATTTTTGAAGATCCTGGTTGTAATATTTTGTTATTATTACCCTTTTGATACTAAACGGGTTAGCTGCTTTGTAAATGGGTATAAAGCAAACTGTGAGTTTGGGCGTGAGTATAAAAATCAGATTTTTTTGCCACGGGTTCTGGTCAAGAAACTGTGAGTTTGAGCGATTTTCTTGACCAGAATCCGTGGCAAAAAAATCTGTTTTTATAATCACATGCTCAGTTGAAAGAACGATTGAATGAATGTATTACTTTGCATTCTTGATGCAGGAGCTTGCTTATCCGGCACTTGGAAACTACACATGTTTTCTTTCTTATTATTATTTCCACTTTCTCTTTATCTCTGAATACAACATACCATTAGATTGAGTAAATATTTGCCTCTAAAGTTTACTTTCACCCTTTTTTCATTAGAGTTTTTAATTTTCGATGGTTTTGATGATGACGTTGTTGATAATTATGCGCTTGATGTGGAAGAAACACAGTTATTGACAAGAATTGATGGTCAAAACAAAAAAAAGGAGCTCTCTAATCAGGAAACACCGAACAAAAAGGGAAAGGGAAGTGTAGGCAACATCGAAGTTGCTGGTAATTACGGTAGCTTGATATATCTGAATTGGTATTTGTTTTAGTCGTCAAGTATCTATAGCTGCAATTTATGGTTACATCATACATTAACTTGATATCTCTTCATTAACATTCTTTCTATACTCATCTAGACCAGTGTGAGATCTAAGATTTTTTAAATTGGTATGCATCATATAGTAGTATTATTCATTAATAAATTAGCCCAGTAACCTGGAAAGTGCCTATGTACTGATAAGTGTTTTGCAGGATGTGAAGTGGGATGTATACATTGAAAATGAATTACAAGATAGTGTTTAAAAGTGCTTTTGGATCTGTAATATTCATGTAAGTAGAACTTCGGGTATTTGCAGATATTGTCAAATCAACGGACAAGGATGGGCAGGCTTATTTGAACCTGCTGTTTTTGATTACATAGTTACTTCAGTTTATTGCACATGGTATATCGGATATGCATAGAGGAAGTTTATGTATTTGGATATAATAGTGTTTAGTTTACTAATCCTAGCGTGATTTACGAAACTGTTTGATCTACATGATTATCTGTCCCAAGTTTGGCTAATATTGTTTTCTGTTGCATTAATCAAGTTTACATGTTCTGTTAAGTTTAGCGTGCTAGATATGAAGAAGTAACCCGTTGCTTTCCCACCAGGCCAGGTTATGACACCAATTTTCTCATCTAAATGACCTTTATTTTCTCATCTAAAATAAGTTAAAACTAGAAGAACCAATGTTTTGAAACCCGGGTTTTAAATCGACCCGGTCGAGTCACCGGGTCGATCCGGGTCAACTCAGGTTAACCGACTTCTAAAAAAATAGTTTTTTTTGTATTTTTAATAATTAACAAAATTATATATAAATACCGTAAAAACTTCCGTATATTGGAAATATAAGTTGTCTACCAACGAATATAATATGAAAAATAAAATTCCGTCGCAAATACGCAAAATTTACATATTTTTAAAAAAGAGCTCGAAAAAAGCGAAACCCGGCTGGGTCTCGAGAGTCGGGTTGGCCGGGTCACCTCAAACCCGTCGGGTCGAGCCGGGTTTCGAAAAATATAAAACCCAGGTCAATATTACCCGTTTTTCCAGCCGGAACCGTGTCAACCGGTTGCCCCGACCGGTCGACCCGGGTCCGAAAACATTGAGAAGAAAACTTAACATAAATTCTAAACTAGATTGTCTCTCATGTACATTATAGAACTACAAATTTGTATTGTAATATTATAGCTATATGTGATGCACTGTGGATACACGAGCTTAAGAAATCCATTTGTATAAGCTTGGCATAAAACCACGGGTCAGCTCCATGTGTTTAGGACATAAGTTTCACGTTTTTGTTTAAATAGTTTTTCCTTTTTTTTTTACCATTTTGCAATCTTTTTTATTGTATTTATTTTATATTATATTTATATGTATCTGCATATAGAACTATATTTTCGTCTTATCAGTAGCTACTCGAAGGCTCAAACATCTGACTTGAATGTTTTTTTGTCTCCAGTATTTTGCAGGCCAATATATATCTTCTGCTGGTCGAGTTGCTGAAGATGATATGAATTGTTTTACAGCTGAAAGTGGTGGTACTGTGCATCAATTGGTCAACAATGTTATAGGTGAGGTCCTTTTCTTCTACTCAATACATCTGTGTAAATATTAGCTAATTTGCTGCAGCTCCGATTTTTGGTGTTATTGTCTCAAAAGACATGCATTAGATGTACTGTTGTTTTCTGCTCTACTTATCTTAATTAGTTCACATTTTTTACTGTCATGGGTTCTTTTAACGGATGTTCTTCAGGTCTGACAGCCACTATTATAAGTAGCAGCATTATACACTTTAGTTCATTCGGGTGGCTATCAGTCTGCCTTGATTTCAAAAATCTTAATCAACTATGGTTAATTTTTTAACTCATACTCACAGAGAAAAGTTAATTTTTACTCCTCAAGATTTGGTACACAACTTTCTCATCAGAAGATTTCCCTTTTGGAAATCTACCAACCAGACAAACATCTTCATTGATGATGGTGGCTATGTTTTTATTGATCCACAGAATTAGAAAGGTTCATCGATAATTGACAGCCGAATGGTTGTAGACGAGGAAAAATTGGTAGGGGTGGGCAATGGGTCAAAAACGTGAGAGAGTACATCCTTGGAAACTTTAGGAGAAGGCTGCTGCTCTGAAATCAGATACTGTCTTGAGCGCCCAACAGTTTTGAGTCACTAAATCGTAGACATGCAAGTTAGCAAGTATAATCCATTTGGAAGAGCAACATATGAACTTGGACCTCACACATGGTATCCAGCTGAAAAGAGGCTTTATTATGAGGGCATGTTTCATCAATTCACATATTTGAAAAAACTTTTGGACGACACACCAGATCTGCATTGAGGCTGTTTGCAATTGGTATGTTGACAACATAGAAAAGGATGTCTCAGGAGCCAATATCCTTTTTACACCACTCCACCATGGCTTTAAGAGTACGAGACCCATTGGTGACAATAATTACAAGCTTTTGTTTTCCGTATATTATGGTAGTTAAGGACTTGACCAACTTGACATAATGATGATATGATTCGCTTTTAATTAGTTTGTTTCTCATATCAATGAACATTAGCTTTTTTTTTAATTCTTTCGTATCTTTATCATTCATTTTAAGTTAACATGCATGTCATCGATCATATAATTATTTTATTTGTTAGATCAAAGGTGTATCTTATGTAATTACATTTTCTGTCTTAAAATTATTGTCAACTTTACTATTTTTATGTGTCAAATTAAAGTCCGCTTTCAAAAATAAATAAAAAATTATAGATTAAGGTTAATATATCACTCTAACTTGAAATTTTATTTTAAAAATAAATAAGTGATAAATTAATTGGTTAAAATTAAAATTGTTATTGTTTAAAAAGTAAGAGAAAAAAGTATGTTTTTTGTCGATTGACTTTATTTATGGGGCGAATAGAGTATATTTTTGTAAAATTACAAATCACTTCAATTTACTTGTTTTACTTGCTTAGAGAGTTTTGATTGTCCAATAAAACTAACATATATGTTCATACATGGGAGTATATTAGACATAATTTCAGTATTGTACTTAACTCACTCTTTCTTCGTGTAAATTTAACTTTACGATGTTTTTGGATTTCTTCATATGAAATCATTCTTGATAAAAACACAAATATACTAAAAAAACAATAAATAACTCAAGCTATACTTAAAAAAATAATACGAAAAAATATTTAAAAAACTAAAAATGTAAACAACAATCAAAAGTCATACCCGTCCATCGGACGGGTTTTGCAACTAGTATATATATATATATATATATATATATATATATATATATATATATATATATATATATATATATATATATATATATATATATATATATATATATATATATATATATATATATATATATATATATATAAATATATATATATATATATATATGTATATATATATATATATATATATATATATATATATCTATATATATATATATATATATATATATATATATATATATATATATATATATATATATATATATATATATATATATATATATATATATATATATATATATATATATATATATATATATATATATATATATATATATATATATATATATATATATATATATATATATATATATATATATATATATATATATATATATATATATATCGGGGCCTTAACAGTAGCTTTAAGGTTGGAGAAAACGGGAGGTGTCAGGTAACATATGTAAGGGCATAAGTATTCCATTTACAGAGAGCATGGGTATGTTTAGGTGGGCGTTTGACTTATAGTTTGGAGACCTAAAAGTTGGGACTGTTTTGTGTAAAATATGAACGGGATATTTATCAAACTTAACCAAGATAAGGACTTGTTAGGGAAGGGTAATGGGGTGTCTAGAGAATATAAATGAGGTATTTATATAGGAGGAGGTTAGATGTCCATCATAGGTTGATGAGCCGTTTTAGTGGTTGGTTCATGTTTTGATTATGTGTTTTTGGTTTGTTAGCTTTTTGCTAGTGCGAGGACTTTTGGAGAAGCTCAATCAGGTGAGTTTCATAGTCCCATGTTTACT